>JAPKLW010000024.1:79201-91684 GCA_026898455.1 Plectranthus barbatus | reverse complement strand
ATATAGAGATTATTATTTTATTTTAAATAATAACCCTTAATTTAGAAAATAGAGTTTCATAAGTGTACTAGAAATTCGTACTAGTATTATAAATCAAAAACTCTATTTTGTATCGTGAAAATACGAAAAATTTTATATCACAATTATTTATTCAGTCGAAATTTTGAGGGCTATTACAATTTTAATTAGTGAAAATGTATATAACTGTTAATTTAGTTTAGGCGGGAATTTTTATTGAAGACTTGTTTGCTTTAGTATTAGTATAGATAGATAGATAAATTATATAGATTATTTCGGCAGGTATTCAAATTTTATTTATTTAATTCAAATGTTTAGATCTATTGTTTTAATTGGACTGAATAATAAATACTGAGATTTTTTTTATCTGCCTATAAAATTTCTTAAAGGAGTTAACTATACATTTTGTTTTTATTTAATTAAAATTTGTCTGTAAATGAAATAGTTTTTTAGTTGTCCCGCTAGATGTATGATTATTTGTGATAAATTATGATTGATGTATAATCTATAGTATTGATAGTTTTTTAATTATTTATTAAAGAGTTATGATTTGCATTAAAATTGGTTGGACTAATTGGACTACAACTATAATGAGAGTAGTGGGCGGTTGGTTTTATATGGATGTTTTAATATTTTTTTTTTTTTGAAATATTTAAATGTAGACGATTTTTTTCATTAGAATTGAATGGATTAAAATTATAATTAATGATAATGCGAACGGCAGTTAATGATTGAGTTTTGGCGGGAAAAAAATTTGATAACTTGTTTGCTTTAGTATTAATTAGATTTACTCCGTGCGTTGCACGAATTATATATTTAATATTTTATTTTATTTATAATAATTTGAAGGTTATAAATATATATATTTAGATTATTATAGTTGTAATACTTTTTATATTATATTAATTTGATTAAAATTAAAGTGAGTAGATAAAACACGAAATTTCAGAAAATAAGAGTTTGTTTACAAAATTAACCTATAAGAAAATTATATACGTATAATTTTAAAATAGAAAATAAGATAAAATATTGAAAATGTAATGTCTTACTAATAATTGACATGTGTTAAAATATATATATAAATTTAATAAAGTATGATATTTAATTTAAATATTATCTCATAAAAATATCATATTGTATTATTTTAAAAATAATAAATGTAATTAATTAATGAAATATAATATTTATGTGACTAATATAATATTATTATTATTATTTATTATACATATATATATAATGTTATAATAGAATAAATTGAAAATAAAAAATAAAAATGAAATATGATATAGATTTTGGCGGGAGTAGTTACTTTTGACTACTCTGTTTTAATATATATATATAGATAGATTTTTTTCGTGTTCATAAATTGATACAAGCATTTATAAGAAAATGTGACTCACATATTATTTTGTTGAAATTCTTATTATTGTTTTTGCATACAAAATTGAAATACACACAAAATAACAAATGAATTGATGTTAATGCCATGATATTTTTGAGTGAATTTATTTGCTTTAACATATTAGTAGATTAAAATATATGTATCATGTTTATTTAGTTTAGTAAAAAAGAATAAAAATAATTAATATGTTTATAAAAAGAATCATACCTAAAAACTGATATATTGCATATTTTCTTAAATTCATTAAATAAAAAAATATTAAATAACTGTAAACACATTAAATAATTGTTCCTTTTTTAGATTTTTTTTGTTTTAATATAATAAGTAGATGTCTAAATTGTCACGCCCCGATTTATAAACAAGGCTTAAATAAGAGAAATGAGGCACATCGGGTATGAGACTTGCACTTGAGATATCAATTAACAAGAAGAATTTAAGCAAATGAGAAAGAATCACCACACTTATCCCAAGTTAAGCAAAAGATATTAAAGGGGTGCCTCCTCAAGAAGGGATCGTAGCTTCTTGAGTAACCAAATATCAAAGTATTTATGATGTCATCAAAAGGCTAACAAAAGATAAAGAGTTTCAGCAACGGAAAGTTATCAATGAAGCATGTATATGAAGATATATACTTCAACATCTAACTATTACAAAAAGAATCTTCAGCTCCACTTCGACTGCTGCCTCGTACTCTTGCTCAAAAGCTTCTTTTAACCTGCTCATTTTAGAAATAATGCGAATGGCTAAGTACAAATTGTACTTAGTGAACACATGCCGGAAAACATACATACATATAAGTTTGTCATGCCTTTTTAATTGGGTCGCACATGGGGTTTTAAGTTTGAAATCCTCTCATTACACCAAAATATTTCATGAATGAGCATGCTCCTTTTTACTTTGTTAAACTATCTGCAAATGATTATGTGACTGGGAGGTGGCCACCTACCACAGTCACGATGCTAGTCCGAGTAGGGCATGACCCCTAACATGTCAGCATCATAGTGCACTAACCCATGGTATCTCTTTCACAACCTGGGTACGATCGATAAGACTCGCAATACGCAGAGTCAACATCCACGTTGAATACGTTTGATGTTCTTCTCTGAGTGGGGTTCCTCCACAGAGAGGACAGATAGCAGACACAAAACAGTAGGCAATGACAAAGCAATTTAAAACAAAACATTTCATTTCATGCTTGATATGCTTTGAAAAGAAAACATCATTTTCATATTTTTAATTTGGCTCACTAAATAGGGTAAAAGAAAGCCCACCTTGAGTAGGTACGGTTATGTGGTTGGTTGATCTAGAAATTGATCTTCTCCTTCCCCTTTCCTATTACATAAGAAATACGAGTAAATCCTCAAAGGATAATAGATTATTTAAAATCTAACTCATCACTTAACTCTAGACTCTTAATCGATCTTGGACTTCTCAAGTTTGATCCATCGGATAAGGATATGGAAGAATGTCTTGGCAATTTAGTTTGACGAACAAGGTAGTCAAAGGTTAATTCAATAGCTCTTGATTCAATATCGAGCATTAACTCAAGATGCATGAATAGTAATTCAATTTGATGGAATAATACAAGTGATTTCGTCAAGTGACTAAGCACTTTCAAGAGTTTAAGATTGAAAGAAGTTTCATATTCATTATGAATCATCGTACGTCTCTTGAGAGTATGAGAACTCATCAAGTTATTTCAACGAAATAATCGAGGAGATTCTTGATCTTAGATAAAGATCGAATTAAGATTTCAAAGGTTGAGGTTTAACAAGTTTGGTTTGACAATAAGCTTCAAGGAAAGTTCGAGTTACAAGAATTTGGTTAAGCAAATCAAATTGATTTGAATTGAAAAGATTTTCGGAGAAGTTATGGAAGATAACATCTCTTTGTCGATTGATACAAGAAAAATCGAACGAAATTGGAATTCAATTAGTTGAAGGATGAATTTAGAATTTAGATATTGTTGTATAATTCGATCGATCGAAAGGATATCAATGGATATGAATGATAAGTCGAATCGATCGAAGAATGAAATTTGAAAACTTCAAGTTATGCGTCTGTGTCGATCGACATGGGTGGTGTCGATCGACATGGATGTTTGACACATATGTGTGTGTTGACCGAAGCACATGTCGACAGGGGGGGTGTTTGTGTCGATCGACGGAAAGGAGTGTCGACCGAAACATGTGTGTGTCGACCGACACCAAGTGTGTCGATCGAAATGGCTAGTCATGTCAAAAATGTCGATCCAAATGAAGTGTGTCGTTCGATACAAAGGGTCGACAACAAAATCTCATGAACCGACATTTGTGTCGATCGACACAGATTTTGTTGATCGAAATTGAGGCTCTATGTCGATCGACACAATCTCTGTCGATCGAAACAAAGGCTTAATGCCTTCGGCATAATTTTTGTGTTTTGGCTCAAACGGTTATCCGGACTCATCCAATCGATTTCTAAAAACACCCAATGGTTCCTAAACATATATAATGAGTCTACAGTATAGACATGATTTAAACCATCAAAACATGTTGGAATTGAGATTTAACCATAACGTTTCAATATAGGGCAAATATACCAAAAATACTCCAAAATCAACACAACTCGATTCCTAGGCCGATATATTGTTTCTAGGCTCATAATATAACATGCTAAACATGCATACATACTCATAAACTCAAGATTAAGCCTAGATCATAACATTTATCAACTAGGGCAAAAATCATAACATTCTTAAATCGATAAAATAGCTAGAGGGAGGTTCGATTTATACCTCCTTGACGTTTCTAGACCGTCGTAAGCTTGATCAACCCTTAGTTCATCGATTTCCCACTTCAAAACAAACAGTAATAGAAATCTAAGGTTGGAAATGGAAAGGAAACGAAGAGAGGATTCCGAAAAGGTATAATTTTACCTTAAAATCTCTTCGTCGGAGCTCGCCGGAAATCTCGCCAGAAAAACTCTAGAGAGTTTAGTGAGAGAGAGTAAAAGTGGTGGAGTGAGAGGGGAAGTTATATTTATAGAGGGAGGTGAGTGGTAACTTTGAAATTACCAAAAGTCAAAAAGGTAAAAGTGGTTGTCATTCGCTTGTCACATCGGTCACTTTAACATCACCTCACGTCAACTCCACTTCTCTTCGCGTCATTACACGGGAGACTATAATATTTCGTCTACCCGCGAATATTTATCGATCGATATTATCCTGATATGAAAATGTCGGGTCATCGAATAAATTATCGACATTAATTATTAATTTAATATTTAATTATTCTTCTTGAAATAAGATTAGCAATTGAATAAATGCCCAAAATGATAAATTTCCAAATCAAATCGATTGCATAGCTTCAAATTAAATTCGATGACAAAATATAAATTTCGAAAATTCGATAGATACATTTAAAATTTACGAGGGGCGTTATATAAATTTAAGTAAATCATCACTAAATTTTGTTAGCATATATATTCATATTTTTAGTAAAAATAATTTTGAATTTTTATGATCTCATATATTTATAATTATATTTTTATACACTAATATAAAAACAATAAATATTAATCACTTTAATCTATATATATATTATAACAAAGTAGTCTACAATAACCGTTCCCTCCAAAATTTTATACATTAATTTTATATTATATTATTTATTATTTCTTCTATTTTATTATAAATTTATAATAAATAATAATAAAAATATAACAAAATCACCTTTTCTCTAAAATATTAAGTATATTTTACTAATTTATTATATTTATTATTTTTAAAATAATATAAATATAATAATTCTATGTGATAATATTTAAATCTAATACCATAAATTTTGTGTTTGATATACTTCTTTTTATTTTTATTATATTTATATATATATAGTTTGCCGTATAATATAGAAAATAATTTATATTATACTATATTAAATATAATATTGATGAATAAAAAATAAATATATTTTAAAAATCACTAAAAATGTTAAAATATATAAGTTGGTTAATTATATTTTAATATAAAAAAAGATATCATATATTTAATTTGTGCATAGCGCATGTGTAAATCATCACTTCATATTATTTATTTTTTTAATTTTATTTTACTTGATATACTTTATATTATAACATATACATATATTTCAATATACAATAATGACAATTTCATCTAAATCTTGTGTCATTTTTGTGTAATCCATTATATTTTCAATATTTTATATTTACAAACAATATAGATATAAATTTTTGAATGATTTATAAGTTTTGTGTTATATTTATTTACTTCAGTTTTTCTATCAAATATATATATATATATATATATATATATATATATATATATATATATAGTTGAATGTATAATATGAAAAAACTATATTATAACTATTAGGGGATTACACCGTCCGGTTTGAAGGGTGAAGTACAGGTCAAATTAATAGTTATGGTTTTAAATTTTCACAAACTAAACTAACCAAATAATTATTTCAAATAAAATCGGTCAAACCATATTAAAATTAGAGAAAAAATCCCAAATACCCCATTTTGTTATACAACATCCACAAAATACCCCTTCTTATCAAAAACTTCAAAAAATACCCCACCGTACAAATTTCTGACCAATTGAATGAAAATGTTTGAATTTTTGTTGAAAAAGTTGTAACATTCAAACCAAAAAAATTTTGAAAACACAAAAATTTTGTCTTATCCCATCACTACTCAAAAAAAAAAAAAGAAATAGAGAGAATATATAAAGCAATTGGTGCCGACGGGAAAAAACAAAAAAAAAGGGGGAAGTCAGCACCGTCACGGCGCCGACCGTGTCTGGCACGGTGCCGACCGGTTTTTTTATTTTGACTGAAAATGATGTTTTTGACTTGTATTATTGGCACGGTGCATAACTTCATCCCCTTTCATTTTCACTCACAAATTATCCCCATCTTCCCCATTCTTCCCCCATTCTTAGTCGGCAACCTCCACCAAATTTCCAAGTCGGCATCGATTTTTTTGAAGAAATGGCTGAGGTCAGTTGGTTTTTCTCCATTTCTAGCTTTATTTTCATTGTTTATTCGTAATATTTATGTTAAATTTTGTTGAAATTTTGCCCTTAAATTCAAAATTTTGGCATGAAATTTGTTTCTCTCTCCATTTGTATGTTGCTTTGGAAGTGAACATGAGTATGATTGTTGCTATTTATGCTAGAACAATTTTATATGTTGCTTTGGAAATTAAGATTGAGGATATGTTGTTTTGGAATTGAACATTAGGTTGATTTTTTATTATATTGTAATCTATTTGTGCAGGTTGAATTTATTAGACCCGCTTTACGTAATGTGACTTGTAAGATTAATTTATGCACTAAGGTTACGACAATAGAGACAATTAGTGACACGTTGTATTCAATAGGGGGTGATAATTTGGTGACTAGTTTTATGAATGGCCCATTTGGAAATTTGTTAATGTGGAAAAAAAATAGACCTAGTGCCTCGCAACCATTACTGCAACTGTTAAGTTACCAAATTGTTAGTCACGACCCAAAAGCTTTATGGTTTCATATTGGTGGGCAGACTATTTCTTTACGGGTGGGTGAGTTTGCACTAGTGACCGGTTTGACATTTGGACCCACTCATTTTGATCCATGTGCTGATCATGATCCTTCTGATTCATCGGTGTATAGGTTGTTCTGTGGTGGTCAATCTATCACAGCTAAGCAATTATTAAACAAATTTAAGGCTGGTTTAGTTCACCGGAATAATCATGAATTGTATTTGAGAGTGGCCAACATATTAGCCATGTGGAGCTTTGTGTTAGGGTTTTCTGAAAAACGTAAGATCGAGAGTTGGGTCTTCGTTTTGGTAGATAATTGGACTAGCTGGAACCAATTTCCGTGGGGAGCATATGCGTATAAGTCTTTATCATACTATTTAGAGCAAGCTCACACGAGGGTAGAAGCAAAAAGGGACTCTTCATTTGGGCGGTCCTATTTGGATTTTGCAGGTATAATTTATTTTTTTATGTATTTAGTAAATATGTAAAGTTGATGAGTTATAATTCAAACAAATCTTTTGTAGGTTTGGGCCTATGAGGCCATTCCGGACTTGGGTGGTAGTTGTGCCATTTTAGAGAATCCTACTCTAATTCCCCGATTTATGAAGTGGAAGTTTACAAGGCCAGCTACGCTTGATTGGCAAAGCTTCTTTGCTCGTGCAAAGGTATTGCATTCATCTAAATTACTTATATGTAAACTAACAAATTTTCTAATTGTCTTTTGTTTTATTGTAGATTCAAGTTTTCGCCAACCTAATCCCATTTCCGTATGAACAAGAGCTTTTCTACTACACTTCTTCTCAGTTGGAGGAGTCTCTAAGTGTTAACTTCCGACGTCCAGAAAATCCAGTACGTCCTATTGGACAGAGAGGTGATCGTCGATCACAGAGCATTTCTATGGACAGGGTTCTGGAGGACAAAGGGGTGAGGGAGGTAATGTGGGAGATGAGCGTGTCAATGAGGGTGGTGATGAGGGTCATGATCAGGGTGATGATGAGGGTGGTGATGAGGGTCATGATCAGGGTGGTGATGAGGGTGGTTATGAGGGTGGTGATCACGGTGATCAGGTGGTGATCAGGGAGGTTTTGGGGCACAATCTCATTCTCAAGGGCAGAGCTCGAGAGCATCACATAGGCGCACTCGTTCGAGGAGGGATAGGACTTCATCTAGTGGAGAGTCAAGTGAGTCTAGGAGATTTCGGCCATCTCGTTCCTTTATGGATAGGCTCCGGGCTATAGTTACTGAGGCGGTTGACGTTGCAGTGAACAGTGCAGTAACAGATAGAGTTATTCCTCATGTGACCCGAGTAGTCACAGATTTGATCAACTCAGCGTGATGTGGTAACCGTACTGATGCTAGACATAGGTCAGTTGGGCGAGGGATACAGATGGACAGTCCCGAGCAGAGGCCCAGTACTTCCCACCACTCTACTAGGCCCAGTACTTCCCACCACTCTGCGAGACCTAGCTCTTCTGCTAGACCTAGCACATCAGTAGACCGAGAGGTTCATAGAGATACTGATTTAGTTGCCCCAGAGCAGTTTCATATTGGCACAAATCGTCGGACTGATGAGAGGAGACGGAGTGCCGGTCGTCGTTCTGCTGAGAGGAGACGCAGCACAGAGCGCCAGTCTCGCCAGCACATACCTGATTTGGATCAACCTTCTTCAAGCCACATCATTTATTTGCTTGCACGCGATATTGAACTGCAGGTATTTGATGTAACATATTAACATTTCTTTCATTTAAGTATATGATGTGTAATGTTCTTTTCATTTCAGGGCGATGATGGACGGCCGATGGGAATCAGTTGCGTGTTAGAGGACAACTATGATGCGTGGAGACGCATGGGTGAAGGAATTAGCAGGAAATCCTTTAGCGACAATACATCATGGCCACAATCTTATATCTCTTTTATAGAGAATATTGCACAGCCGTTATCTATGGAGGTCATCGATTGCTACGTCCAGTCACTGCAGAGGAGTTTCTATCAGCTTGACCAAAGGATTCGGATTCTGTGACCTCAATTCTTCGTAAGTATTTTCGTAATTCTAATTATATAATTTTTAACATCGTTTATATTGACATTTTTTGTGTTTAATGTTTTTCGTGTTTAATGTTTTGTAGGACTTCATGAAAAGAGATTATCGGGGAAGTAGGCAGGGCCCGATGCCTCAGGAATCACGAGTTCTATTGGAGTTCATCAATGGTACTGATTGCATCACATCTATAGATTGGTTCAAGGCAGATACGGTTAGTTTTCTATTATCTATTTGGACATTGTCTATGCATCAATTATTAATATATTTACTTTGCTTTGTAGTTCATTGTACCCTGTTATGTTCGAGGTGTTTGGTATACTGTGCATATGAACATCCAGACTTGGACTGCCATGATGATTGACCCCTATGATTCTCATGACCGCGCCAGGATGTTGCAAGATGTTTTTGTAGAATTGAGAAAGATGACCAGCCATATGAAAGATTATTTGCAGGCAGGCGGGTATTAGGATAAAAATAAGTTGAAACTACGGAACGTGGCCTCATTAGACATGGCTTTTTCTAGGGTGATGTATTTCAAGGGCAATCAGGGAGCACAACATTCGACTTATGCATGCGCAGCATTAGAGATGTTCATGTTCGGGTACCCGAGTCCACAGTGGATGGAGAGTCCTAATGGGCCTGCATTATTTAGAAGATTGATTGCCCTTAGACTATTTGATTTCTCGTATGTTTGATTTATTTTTGATTGATTGTTGTTAGACTATTTGAAACTTGAGATTTGAAGCATCTTAATTAAAGCACCTTAATTATAGGCAAGAGCTTATAAGAATCCGCTATGCTGCCATACATCAGGGAAATGGCTGCATTTCTGGATCGCAATGTAACAGCATAGCTCGCCCGAATCCCAAAAGTTCGTTGAAGTTCGGCCATTATTGCTCTTAGTTTGATGATTTGACCCTGGCGACGCATCCTTCGAGCAAAATACGCAGCCACTACTTTTGAACGGCTATTTCTTGATCCAATTCCTGCAAGATTCAACATACAATTATGATTTGGTTGAAATTGACGGATAATCCAGCAACCATCCCTGCACCTCGCAAGTATGTGAAATGAACAATTCTCACTTCGTTTGCAAATGTAATCAAGTCGGATGCTATCAGACTTTTTCACTTTAAACTCATGACGATGCTCCATATGCCACAAACCAACAGCAATTAGCAAGTCATCTTTCTTCCAGAACATGGCACCCAAACTCAATTCCTGATCAATTATGGATGCCACATCTCTCACAACAGGTGCCTCGGTCGTATCCACTGGCATAATTGGAACTAGCCAATTATTCATATCACCTTGAACTGGACAACCTTCTAATAGGGGGTTAGTGGGCATAAGATTTGAAATAAAAGCACTCATACCTCCCGCTGATCTGATCCATGCAGAAAATTCTGCAACTCTGCAATCCATCAAGAAATTTTCACCTTCATTATCAGAATCAGATCCGGATGAATCTAGATCAGCCTCTTCGTCTGCTTCTTCTTCCACCACACCACCATCAGTTCCTGTGTGGTATTCAGGAATGAAGTCCGCCTCCTCATCATCATTATGATCTTCAGGGAGCTCATCATTCAAGTCAGGAATATGTGAACCCCGACTACCACCTTTAGAATCAATATCAAAATGCATAGAAGATGTAAATCTTTGAAGTTCTGATTCAGTTGGACTGTATCGAGCATATGGTGGAGGACTGACTGTGGATACGAACGGAATGTAGGGGATGGCTCCCGCTGAGAAGTTCCAGCACCAGTGTTGATTGTGGGATTCATAATAATGTAAATATCAGGCTCCGAGTAAAAATTGAGGAGTCGTTGCAGCTCCGCATTCTTTGTCAGCAATGATGCTCCATTTCTTCCACTTTGAGTTTGAGATGTATAATAGATATTGTACTCACCTCCAATACCTTTTGCATCAAGAATCCTCTGGATGGTGCTTCTCAATGCAGCTATTGATCTATTTGCCATTGATAGGTAAATCAATCTTTCTTGGCCACCAATATAGTGCCACGAATGATCAAAATGACCATTATAGTGCAAAAACATGTTGCACCAATTCTCCATTTGAATTGCTTGAAAATGGGTTCGAAGGGGTAGAGAGAAAAGGTGAATAGCAGAATGATGATAGAATTTTTTTTGTTTCTGCGGTGAATGAAATTTTGCTTCTGAATGAGAGTATATAAAGTAAAGACTTAGGTCTATATTCAATGAATGATTTCAAAGTCTGCAAAAGTAAATTGATTGAATTGATTAGTGCAGTGTAGTGCAGTGAGGTAACATCAATTCTGCGTACGATTAATTTCATTTTCACTGTATTTTTCAACAAGTGAATTCAGTATTCACGACCATTTCACTGTATTTTTCAACAACTGAATTCATTGTTCATTGATTTAGTCCAAAAAAAGGCTACCAGCATGCCTGCCAACACTGTACATTGATAGTAACAATTCATCCAATACAACTTTATCAAATGAAAATGCCATAAATTATTGTTGAAAAATACATTATTCATACAATAAAACAAAACATTGCAATTAAAAAAAAAAGGGTGTGGGATGCAGACCGGTTCAGACCGGTCATCACCGCTAATGGACCGGTAGGCATCATCAAAAACAGGTCATCACCGCATTTAAAAAAAAATTTAATAAATAGTTAACCGGTCTGAACCGGTCATCATCGCATGCCGACCGGTCGGCACCAAAAAAACAAAAAAAATACTTTTTGGGTCGGCACCGCCGGTCTGAGCCGGTCATCACCGGTGCCGACCGGTCATCACCGCCAAAAAACCGGTGGGAAAATTTTTATTTATTTATTTTTTCTTCTTTAAACCCAGTCAAGTTTTAAACATCAACATTCTTATAATTAAATGCACATCATCACCAAATGATTGTTTTGATTGCATTTTAAACACAAAAACAAGTCAGAAATTGTACTTTGGGGCATTTCTTGGACATGTTTATAAAAAGGGGTATTTTCATTAGATGTTTGATAAAAAAGGGCATTTTCAAATATTAACAGTTAAAATTACCTGGTTTGAGATTTTTCAAACCTATCGGTCAAACCAAATTACCTGGTTTGAGATTTTCAAACCTATCCGACCAATCATTTTTTCTAAACCAGCCAAACCGATCATAGTATTTTGGTTTAGGCGGTTTCGGTCAAACCTTGCACACCCCTAATAACTATACTAATACATTTATAGTTTGTGCATCGCATGGATGTAAATCTAAGATATATATTAAAATAGAGTAGTCCCCAAAAATTGTTCCCATCAATTCATAAATTTATATATTAAAAATCATTTACTTGCAAACTATTTTACTTTTACATTTTTTCCCATTTTTATGCACTACTTATTTTCAACATTTATGCACTCTTTTTTTCTTGATGTGTTTTTAAATTTTTGTGATTGATTTAATAATTTATTTTTATTTTTTTATATTATCTTATTCAACAATTTCTTATTATCTCATAGCTAATTTATA
>JAPKLW010000024.1:34228-59201 GCA_026898455.1 Plectranthus barbatus | reverse complement strand
TGTTAAGAGTTAAAGCATGCGTATTCATGTGATTTGGTTAATGATGCAGATTATAGAAAGGGCATAGAGTTGATGAGTCATCAAGTTGTTGAAGCTCATCATTGCCCTAGAAGCGTTATCCTAATTAGTTTAGCCCTGATTACTTGTAGGAGGTTGAAAGCAGAGAGGATTAGCTCTAGCTATCAGGAAAGCATCTAAACTTTAAGTCAAACACCAGGTGGGAAACTATTTCAGTATAAAAATCAAATGCGTGTTTTCCTTTTCAAAACGTGTTAAAACTGTTTTGTTTTAAACTGAGATTGCTATGCATGTTTTGTGCTATTGTATCTGTCCTCTGTAGATTCCCATCGACAGAGAGTATAACTAATGAGTTTAGAACCAGGTTTTCATAACTGCGCTAGAACTCATTTAGTGAACAGGGTAGAAGCCCCTTTGTTATTGAATTGGGTGAACTGTCCCCATGATTGTGTTGGAATGAGGCGGAGAGTCCTCCAGTGTTTTGGATCCACGGAATTATATTTAAACGATCGGGTCTCAAAATGGATTTCTGAGACTAGTGCACTTAGATGACAGTGGGTTGAGTGTGTTTGCACTCCTAACTGATCATCGTAACTTGGAAGCTGGCCAATTTCCAGTTACAACACCGAAACAGATATGATAACATGTAAATAGCACGCGTGCAAAATAAAAATATTTTAGATAGCATAGTTCCTTTCAACAAACCCCGTGTCTATCTGTGTGAGTTGCGTAGCATATCTCCTATATAATGTATGTTTTCGGGCATGTTTCTCATTGGGTACATTAGTACTCAGCCCCTCGTATTATTTCTAAAATGCGCAGGTTGAGCAGCAAGGATGGCGAGCAGGGGTGTAAACAGAGCAGCAGAATTTTGTAAACTCATAGATCCTGAGATATGCATCTTCATATGCATATCTCTGACACGTTACACACACGTTGTTACACACTCTGATTTATCCTTCCCATCTTTTGACATGTTTGAATGTGTGAATTTCTGTTTTATTTATACTTATGACTCGAAGTACAATTCATTTTGTTTCTGAATATCTTTTATATTTATTTAAATCTTCTGCTGATTTATTTATTTGATTGAAGAAATGTTTGACAAAACCTGAAACATCAATGTGACGAATTTTTGTGCCGAGCAGTGAAGAGCTGAAGAATGAGATCTCTAGCGAAACTCATAATACGCCGTATACCGCTCACCCAGGGAATACTAAGATATGTCAAGATCCAAAAACTAAGTACTGCTGGGATGGTATGAAGAGGGATGTAGCCTTATACGTGGAGAAGTGTTTGGTATATCAGCAAGTAAAGGCGTTACATCAACGACCGCATGGAAAGTTGCAACCGTTAGACATCCCTGAGTGGAAATGGGAACATATCAACATGGACTTTGTGACGGGATTGCCGAGGTCACAGAAAGGGAATACGGTGATATGGGTTGTAGTGGATCATCTGACGAAGAGTGCTCACTTCTTACCGATCAAAGTGAACTATGGATCAGATAAATTAGCTCAGATATATGTTCGAGAGATAGTCAGACTGCACGGAGTGCCAAAATATATTACGTCTGACAGAGATGCGAAGTTCACATCTCGATTTTGGATGAGTTTACAACAGGAATTGGGGACTCGCCTGAATTTTAGCACGACATTTCACCCTCAATCTGATGGGCAATTTGAGAGGACAATCCAAACTCTCGAAGACATGTTGAGAACAGTCGTCCTAGATCGAGGAAGCAGTTGGGAGCCGATTTTGCCTCTAATTGTGTTTGCTTATAATAACAGTTACCAGACAACAATTGGAATGGCTCCTTATGAGGCTTTGTATGGAAGGAAGTGTCATTCGCCTCTATATTGGGATGAGGTAGGAGAACCAAAAGTTGTTGGACCGGACGCTGTAAATGAAATGATTGAGATTGTCCGACAGATCAGAGGAAGAATAAGGGAAGCACAGAGTAGGCAGAAATCCTATGCCGACTCGAGGAGGGCCGAGCTATGCTTTGAGGTAGGAGATAAGGTATTCCTTAAAGTTTCACCTAGCAAAGGAGTAGTACGATTTGGAATCAAAGGTAAACTGAGACCACGCTATGTGGGATCGTATGAAATATTAGAGCGCATCGGTCCAGTGGCATAAAAATTAGCGCTACCCCCAAGCATGGGTAACATTCATAGCGTGTTCCACGTGTCTCAGCTGAGGAAGTATGTGTATGATCCTAGACACGTCATCCGCCAAGAAGAGGTAATTTTGAATCCGGATTTGCTGTATGAAGAGCGACCGGAGGCTATTTTGGATTATAAGATTCAGGAGCTCAGGAATAAGACAATTTCGCTCGTGAAGGTGCTTTGGAGTCACCATGGAAGTGAAGAAGCGACCTGGGAGTTGGAAGAGAAAATGAAAGAGAGATATCCCGAGCTTTTTGAAGCATTTTAATTTTCGGGACGAAAATTTAATAACGGTGAGGGGATGTAATACCCCGTGTGTAATTTGACCATATATTATTTATTCAGAAGCAATAAAGAAGATTTCATTAAATTGAGAGCATCGATATTATTTAATCTCGATTGGGAAAGAATTATCAAGCTTGGTTTAGTGGAATTAATTGAGAATTTATGAAATATATTTATTTTATTATACGGTGGAGTAATTCATGAGTTATATTAATTTCATGAAATGGAATTATCATATTATTTTGGTTAACTAATATGATTTTAAGGGGAATTGTTATCATATTAGATACATGTATACATATGGTATGAGAAGAGCAATATTGGGACAAATATATATGAAATCATACCCTCATTTCATTCCTCCATAGTTTGAGTTAGAGAGAGAAAGTATTGAGAGTTTCTTCCAAACCCGTCAGCCACTTTTCCGGCTGATTTCCAGCCATCTCCGGTTGCCCCCGACCGAATCAACCCCACCACCGTGTAGCCTGTTCCTCGAGCTTCATTTTGATATAAAGTGGACGCCGTGAGGTGTAGGAACGAGCAAGATAACGAAGAGAGAAGTAAAGCCGCCGGATTTTGGGTGAGTTACATTTTCAGATTCTAGAACTCGTTAAATCATGAATATCTCGACCTAAGATTGACACTTTTGTATTCTCCATTGTCTAAGGAGTTTTCGGACATCAAGAAACGCAGGTTTAGTCGTCAGATTTCATCACTGCCGCCGGAGAGAGATTTTCCGGTGAGCTCCGTTTAATATCTATTTTTCGTGTTTAAATCGGTGTTTGAGGTGTTAATCGAGTTCTAGGAGGCTTAGGGACTTCGAATATGTGATTGCATGTATGATCGGCCGATTAAATCGTGATATATGTCGAGTTGCAGGTCATCCGATCGCGGAGTCGTCGGAGAAGACGACTCACGTCGATCGACGAAGCATCTCCGTCGATCGATGTGAGCCTGTCGACTTCGTCGATCGACGAGGCATGCCCGTTGATCGATGCGGAGTTCAGAAAGACAGATTTTGTGTCCATTCATTCCGTTCTTGTTCGATTCGAGTCGTATTCAATGCCTGAGTTTATTACATGATTAGAGAAGCATGTTAAGAGTTAAAGCATGCGTATTCATGTGATTTGGTTAATGATGCGGATTATAGAAAGGGCATAGAGTTGATGAGTCGTCAAGTTGTTGAAGCTTGTCATTGCCCTAGACGCGTTATCCTAATTAGTTTATCCCTGATTACTTGTAGGAGGTTGAAAGCAGAGAGGATTAGCTCAAGCTAGCAGGAAAGCATCTAAACTTTAAGTCAAACACCAGGTGGGAAACTATTTCAGTATAAAAATCAAATGCGTGTTTTCCTTTTCAAAACATGTTAAAACTATTTTGTTTTAAATTGAGATTGCTATGCATGTTTTGTGCTATTTTATCTGTCCTCTGTCGATTCCCATCGACAGAGAGTATAACTAATGAGTTTAGAACCAGGTTTTCATAACTGCGCTAGAACTCATTTAGTGAACATGGTAGAAGCCCCTTTGTTATTGAATTGGGTGAACTGTCCCCATGATTGTGTTGGAATGAGGCAGAGAGTCCTCCAGTGTTTTGGATCCACAGAATTATATTTAAACGATCGGGTCTCAAAATGGATTTCTGAGACTAGTGCACTTAGATGACAGTGGGTTGAGTGTGTTTGCATTCCTAACTGATCATCGTAACTTGGAAGCTAGCCAACTTCCAGTTATAACACCGAAACAGATATGATAACATGTAAATAGCGCGCGTGCAAAATAAAAATGTTTTAGATAGCATGGTTCCTTTCAACAAAACCCCGTGTTTATCTGTGTGAGTTGCATAACATATCTCCTATATAATGTATGTTTTCAGGCATGTTTCTCATTGGGTACATTAGTACTCAGCCCCTCGTATTATTTCTAAAAACGCAGGTTGAGCAGCAAGGATGGCGAGCAGGGGTGTAAACAGAGCAACAGAATTTTGTAAACTCATAGATCGTGAGATATGCATCTTCATATGCATATCTCCGCCACGTTACACACACGCTGCTACACTCTCTGATTTATCCTTCCCATCTTTTGACATGTTTGAATGTGTGAATTTCTGCTTTATTTAAACTTATGACTCGAAGTACAATTTCTTTTGTTTCTGAATATCTTTTATATTTATTTAAGTCTTCCGCTTATTTATTTATTTGATTGAAGAAGTGTTTGACAAAACCTGAAACATCAATGTGACGCGACCCCAAATTGGGAAGGTTAGTTGGGGGCGTTACAAATATATTAGCCAATATTCAATATTTTTGTGATCACATTTTTATACAATAAAATAATCAATATTATTATAATTTGGTTGGTTTTTTATAATATAAGATATAAATATTATTAAATTCTTAAATTGAAAAAAAAAAATGGGTGTACGCCTCGGCACATATGAATACTCCGTGCAACGCACGAGTGAAAGACTAGTTGAAATTGAAATGAGGGTATACATTGCAACACACGTGTCCCACATCTACTTATTTAACAACTTAATGCTTCACATTTTATTCGATAAATTTATTTTTTTACTAGGATTTTATATATATAATTACTATTACTATTGTACATAATTACATGATTAATCATTTTTAAAGTAATCTTCTATAATTTTTTTTTATTATACCTATAATAAAATATTTTTGTGGAGCGCACTTGTGAAATATTAGTATTAATTATAAGAAAGCATGAATAGCATGACCTTGCCATTGTTATTCAAGCGAAACACAAAACTACATCATTCCGATTAATTGAAATAATAATATTTTAATAGTTTGAGTATGGTTCTTTTTCTATAGCTAAAGGAAAAATTATAACCTCTCACAAGAAAATTACTGAAGCGTTGAAGTGTGTGTGGTTAGGGGTAAGCAAGAAACTGAAAAAATAAAAAATCGAACTGACAAGGGTCACGACCCAGCTTATCTAAAGCATAGTTAGGCTTGACCTAGTTCATAAAATTACTAGGCTTGGACTTTTTTTTAAACGTCTATATAACTAAACAGACTTAGACTTTGAGCTTCAAATCCGGCCTTTCAAGCCTAACAGGTCGGCCTACTTAAATTATATATTATATAATTATTAGATATATTTATTATTGTATATTAAAAATTAAATTTATAATATAATACTACTTGAATATTTATACTAGAAGTTTAAATTCAAAAGTTTGAATTAAATTTGAGTACTCATTGAGATAGATTTAGATAGTGCCTCTTATTTTTATTAAGTTATATTTCATATATATATACATACATATATTAAATTTATAAAATAAATAATGTATTTTTTAATTTAGAAATAAAATATTTTTAAATTATTAAATAGGCTTAAATAAGCTAAAAATTTGGTCTATACACTAAAAAAGTCAGACCTTCGCGTTTATGAAAGCTTATCATAGTTAACATGCCGGATCTAAATTTAATAAATTTTTCTCAAGACCCAAGTTTATTGGACCAAAGCTTCATCTGGGTCAACCTATTTTAACCCATAGTTTGAGTATGGTTCTGTTTCTATTGCCACAAGAGAAAAATTAAAACTTCTCACAAGAATTATACTGAAGTGTTGAAGCGTATGTGGTAATTCAGATATGGTAAAAAATTATAAATATTTATCCTTATGCACCAAATCTGCCTATTTTATCGGTGTAAAATCAACCAAGTACATGTAAATTACTCATATCCCCTTCCTTCCTGACGAATTTTGCATTAAACAAATTAGGAAAAAAGAAAAAAAAATTCACCAGACGATTAAAATATTTAGGGAATGGTTCATGTTAGGCATGCCTAATGCATGTGATTAGTTTGTATTTAACACAGAAGATGGAGTTAACATATCATCCAATATTAAAATTGAGTTTGAGCTAAATAGAAATCTACCTACACCATTCAATCTTAAAAAAACAATAATATATTTATATTAAATATTTTATACTTAATTGCTTTATAAATCATGTTTAGATATTTAGATTGATTTATAAATCAATTAAGCATGACAAGAATTGTGTTAAATATGAATAAATCTACACCATTCATCTAGAAAAATTAATGGTTGAGATTAATTTTTTTTTTCAAAATTTAATACTTAATTGTTTTATAAATCATGCTTAATAAGTATGATTTATAAAACAATTCTTAAATTTTCATGTTTAATCTCAATTGTTGATACTAGCACGAACTTTAATTTATTAAGATTTTAATGAATATGATTTAAAAAAAAAAAAGAAAAAGAACATGTAATATCCATGTAAGCACTAAACATATGACTCAACCAAAATAGAATGGGATATAATATAATTCAGAAATTTTCCTGAATAAAAAGAAAGTTTATTTTTAAAAATTAATTCTAAATCAAATGATAAGGCAATATTTAGTAACTAAAATACAATTAAAGTATTTAATTTGCTTAATTTAAGTTATATGAAGTAGTGCAAAATAAATGTGCATCTAGCTATATACTACGAAATAATAATAAATATGAATTTAAAATTGCTTTACAGCTGTTTTTCTTCATTTTGAATTCGACAGCTGTTTCTTATTCAATAACAAAAAATAAAAAATAAAAAACATATTTATTTTGACAGCCATCACTTTTCATTCACTCCTCTTTGAGTTTTTTTTTTTTTTTTTGCTTCATATGCTGCCGCCTGCTTCGCGAAGATCTAACTTTGATCCAGCTTCAATGGAACTGAAGCAGCCACGGTGGTGAGTGGATATGTGCATCATTGTTGTGAGATCTGGTGTCTATATATATATATATATATATATATATAGATATATAATAGTAAATAAAATCACATTAAATAATCAAATTTGATTTGCGGGTTTAAATATTGAATTTAATCTTCTACAAGATAGATTAGGATTAGGAATATCTTTATCAAATATTATGATTGATTTATCTAACAAATTTAAGAATTAATTCCTATAAATACCGTTTCTCCTATCATTATAAAATTATGTATTTTTTTCACGGTGCAAAAGTATATTTTTATTATCGTTTATTTTTCATTCGAAAGGTTTGATTGCGGCATTGTTTAATGGGGAAACGGGCGCATATCGAGGTTAGTTCCTGCTGATAAGTTTGAACATGTTTGTTTTTTAAATGTAAAGTCGATTTAATTTATCTTTCTAGTTAATTTCACAATTGAGAAGTTGTTTTTTAGAGCTATACTGATTTGTTATTTATCTTACTTTGTGGTGGCAAATTATGGCTGATTCTCAGTTTAGTGACGGAATCAACGATCTTCCGGAAGAATTATTAGTTTATATATTGAATTTTCTTACTCTCAAGGAAGCGGCCGCGACTAGTATACTTTGTCGTCGTTGGATATATTTGTGGACCTTCACAAATAGACTAGATTTGGACGGCACAGATTTTTACTGGAGACTTTGGTCAAGGTTGAATCACTTCGAAAGTTTCGGTATAGATTTTTTAAATGAAGTTTGGACAAAATTGGAACATCTGGAGGAAAGCTCGAATTATATAGCATGGGTGAACAATATTTTAGGATTTCATAAGGGTTCTAGCATTGAGGAATTCAGAGTAGATTTCCTTTTATATGAAGCTCATAAAAAGCATATTGATAGATGGCTTAGATTTGCTTCAGCTAAGAAGGTTGAGAGGCTTGAATTGAATTTGAGATGGAGATTAGAATCCATCCAGGGATGTGAGTCATATACTTTCCCGCTCGATCTTTTTATCAATTTCAAGCACCTTCGAACAATGCGATTGCAATGGGTAAATGTAAGTGGTGAAGGTCTTGAGTTCCTCTTGGGCAACTCTCCCTTTCTTGAAGAATTATCAATTACTTTTTCTAAAAAACTTACGACGTTTAAGATAATTGGTCCATCTCTTGTACTCAAACGCTTGGAGATCATCAATTGCAACTTTGCCGCAGTCGAGATTCATGATATAAACCTTGAGTTTTTTATGTATCGTGGGCTAATGTTGCAACAATTTGTTTTGAAGAATGTTCCGATTGTTGAAATGCATCTCGGAGTGGAAATACTAATTCGCAAAGACTTGCTTTTGATGTTTTCGAATTACCTTCCACAATTGAAGAAACTTACCGTAGATGTATCTTATACAAGTTTCACTTATGAGGAGGTAAAGTTTGCGGTGCATATTTTTTTTTTTCTCTAAGTTGATAAGTCAAGATGGTGTGATTTCTTAGTTATTCTCTTATGTTCAGGAAGCTGTGATATTCTACAATAATGTGAAATTGAGCAATCTTCGTCAACTGGTATTCAAGTATTGTTGGACGTGCGAAGTCATGCCGTTGGTGACTTATTTAATTCGTGCATCACCTTTGTTGCAAAGTTTTGTATTAGAGGTAATAAATTATTAATGCATATGATGTCATGGTTGTTATGTTGAGTTGATAAGTATTGAATTGTTGCAGGTTTATGGTGGTATTAAAAGAGAAGAGAGGTTCTATTCACAAAGACAAGAGAGTTTATATTTTGTGAATAGGCTACCTGTAAAAATGGGATCATATGAATATCCTCATTTAAAACGGGTGGAGTTGATTGGTTATCGCGGTACGTTATCTGAATTAAGTTTGGTTGTGCATCTTTTGGAGAATGGGAGTGCGCTAAAGCAATTTATTGTTGACCTACGCAAGCGAGACAACCCACAATCGGTGTATAACTATTTATGGCCAAATAGTGTAAATGATGGATATCCAATGGGATATCCTTGTGAAGAACATGAAGTTACTGCTATTAAAGATCATGTGAAGGAGCAAATGTTGAAGAGATTGCCTACAACACTAAAACATCTCAATCTCAGCATCCTTTAGACTTTGTCTTCTCCTTTTTCAACAAATTATCCTATTCCTACTTTTGAATAAATCAGCATTTATCTTTTGTTTTGGTAAGTTTGCATTATTGAAATTTTCAAAAAAAAAAAAAAAAAGTTGGCTTTACAACGTCTCTTTCCATAATTATGTAACGTTGGTAAAATTAATAGATAGTTGGATGAAAACTCATAGCAAGTAGAAGCTGGTGTTTCTTTTAAATTTTTTGTGGGCTTTATCATAGGATTAATCTAACCTCAACATGAACTATATTTTATGATATCATAAATGTAAACATAATAAAACAAAGCAACAAAACATAATCCAAATACAAAAGGTATGAAACTGCAGCACAAACACTAGCTGGGCGTTGCAGTAATTATTCAACTTGTTCTAATACTCGGACTCGGGAAAAAGTTGATAAAGCGTAAGAACTAGAGCAGAATCAGTGCCACGTAGGACGTTTGCGTGGCAACGCCATCATGCAACCGATGCCATGTGGACAATCAAATCTACCACGCGAGAACTGAAACAAGTGATCACATTTTGATCAAGAAAAAAGGAAAATGGAAAGATAGAAACAGTGCTATGGATGAAAAACTTGGTGTTTCGTTTCGACAAGATTCGAATCAGTAGTTTATTACCTGTAGCCCCATTCGTTGTCTCTTGTCAGTAGTTTATTACCTGTAGCCCCATTCGTTGTCGTACCAAGAGACGAGCTTCACGAAGTTCTTGTTCAATGCAATTTCGGCCTTGGCATCAAAGATGCTTGACCTGCCGAATAATGAGTTTTTATCTCATGTAATCAGTGATGTAGCTAGAATTTTAAATGATAAACTAAACTACTCGAACCTCAATTCAATACAAATTCGTTCAAGCTCAATAAATTAGTAGTAATAGTAAACAAATTAGTGAGCTCGTAATC
This sequence comes from Plectranthus barbatus, assembly GCA_026898455.1. Lineage (NCBI taxonomy): Eukaryota > Viridiplantae > Streptophyta > Magnoliopsida > Lamiales > Lamiaceae > Plectranthus > Plectranthus barbatus. Next base: position 48,968 of record JAPKLW010000024.1, on the reverse strand, counting down.
AAACTAGTTACATAAATTAATAAGTAAAATATTTTACTTTGTAAAACTTGCACTTCTATTCTTAATTAGTAGCAAAGTGTAACAAGTATTTGAGCAATGCTTTATTCCTTTAAGAAAAAAGATAAGTACAAGTAAATATGATTTTAATAAGAAATAAGCTTTGAAGTATGGTAAAACTAATTTCTATTGAATTAGACCTGATTAAGACAATACTCGACTCAGTTCGATTATACTCTAATACTCTAAACATGTTACTCCAGCTAAGCTACAAACTTATTTCGATTATTTAGAATCGAAATGAAACGAACAAACGCGACTCTAACACAGTATGCTATACAATCAGCTACCAAACATGCATGAACTCACTTGATGGCAGCTCTGATCTCCTCATAGGAGGCCTCCTTCTCCAGCCTGACCGTGAGGTCCACCACGGATACATCAACTGTGGGAACTCGGAAAGACATTCCGGTTAGCTTCCCGTTTAGGGCCGGGGGCACTTTCCCAACAGCCTACATGCATCAGAAAACACTACACTCTAAGCTGGACTCAAATGATGCAGGATGGTGGAACATATATAACTTGGCAGCACCGGTGCTGCTGGGGATGATGTTGAATGAGGCAGCCCTTCCGACTCTAACGGTCTTCTGTGTGGCTGAAAAATTGCAAAATGCAGGAGACTAAGTTTCGAGGAACATTGAGAAGTCGAAGGACTACTCACCGGTTATGGAGTGGACGGTGGACATGAGGCCCTCCACAATGCCAAACCTGTCATGAATAACCTGCGATAATTCAAGAAACATAGTTAGCTTTTAAGGAAGGAATCGGAGAAATTAAGATTAGGGTAGTTAGTTAATGTGAGTGACCTTGGCCAGCAGGGCACAACAGTTGGTGGTGCAGCTAGCATTAGAGACGATGTTAAACTCCGGCTTGTATTCATTCTCGTTGACTCCTACAACAAACATGGGAGCATCTTTGCTCACAGCAGAGATCACAACCTTCTTTGCACCACCCTGATTACGAATTTTCGAAATCTGCGAGCTATATTGAAGATCAAATGCAGGGAAGGATCAAATAGAAAATCTGAACAATTATTTAATTTTGAGTTCGATGTTCATAATCCAAAATATAGATTTCACCTTCTAAATTTATTTTATTTTGCAAGTTTCAGTTCTTGGATAACAAGTCAGAGCTCTCCTTTTATTTCTACAATCACATTTTCATAAGTCAGCACATAGTTAAATTTACTTTTCAACTGGCGCAATTCAAGAAATAGATTGTTTCTCTCTCAAAAAAAAAGAGAAATACTACAGATTGTTTCAAATTATGGGGAAAAAAAAGTAAATTAAGAAAAAGAAATGAAGAGAAATTTGACCCGGAAAATGGACTCTTCTATGGCATGACAGCTATACATCGGAGGTTACGACACATGTGTTTGCGTTGTGGCCGATGTTGTAATGAACTTCAGCTTCTACAAACTTCTTTTGCAAACTTTTAGGCTCTTTCTTGTGATCTTTTTCTTATTTCCTCATTTTAATTATATACTTTTATTTAATATTATATATCTGTCAAAAGATATTTAAAAAATAATATATTTAATAAATAAATTTTTAATATTATACTTATTTAAAGTATTAATTAACCTTTATTTTTTATTACTCCCTCCGTCCCGGCTGAATTGTCCCAGGTTGACCGGGCACAACAACCAAGGAATGTGAGTGTAAAGTAAGTTGAGTGAAATTAATATTTTATTATTGAGTGTGAAAAAGTTGTCTTTTTAAGTAATGGGACAATTGAGGTGGGACGGACGAAAAAAGAAAGTGGGACAATTGAGGTGGGACGGAGGGAGTATATTATACATAGGGGTGTAATCGAACCGAGTCGAGTCGAGTAGTGCCGTGCTCAAGTTTAACTCGTTTAGTTTCGAGTCGAGCTTCGAGCTTTTTTATCAAACACTTTGATGTTCACGAACGTTATCGAGCTTTTATCGAACCTAAACGAACTTTCTAAATTTATAATATATTTAAGATTTTCATTATTATTTTGAAGAAAAGGTTATTTATTCAAAAAAAAAATATCATATTCATGCTCAAATTCTAAATTTTAGATTTATCATTATTGTTACTCTTAAATCATAAAAATATTATTTTTATAAAAGTAATTATTTTATATTTCTTACTAATTTTAGCTAACGAGCCTGCTCACGAGCTCACGAGTCGAACACTATGATGCTCAAGTTTGGTTCATTTAATAAACGAGCTTTACTAAACGAACTCGAACGAGCTTTAATCGAGTCGAAATTCGAGTAGCTCACAAACAGTTTGATTCATTTACATACATAATATTTTTATTTTCCAAAATTATCTGATAGTGGGTTTGTACATTACTTAAAAAAAATATTATTAAATATAAAAATTTGGATCATATAATTGAAACATGTTGGAATATTTGTTCAAGATTGAGAACTTCTGCAATAAATAAAATCTAGTAATGCATGTTTTTACAAGTAGGACTGCAGGTACTGCTAGTACGAAAGAAATAAAATAAAATATTAAAATAAGAATGGCCGATTCGAGGAATCCCACTTCCTGCAAGATAAATTTGCCAACGTAGTGCTCGTTTGAACGGCGATTGTTCACAAAGGTAAAACGACTTTGTACTTTTCGAGGCATCAATCGAAAAAGCTTCAGCGAACTGAACGGAGGTGAAACGGAGTTGCTTAAATACAATGAAAAAGATGCAACAATATTTATGCTAAAGATGCAGTATCTGGCTAAGCAAGCTCGGATGATTAGAGGTCCAGAAACAACTCTATGTGTGCCTCTTTATAGGAATGTATCTACCTGGGGGAGCCTATATGTTACGGTCACAGTCATCATGGCTCGAGCAACACGTGGCAGACTCATCAACCACGTCACATGCACCGTGTGTTCCACGTCGACTGGACTCGCCACGTTGACAGCTCATGTGTCAAGCTCGCAAGCTGATTTCACTAGCCCAAAAAGATTAGGCACGAGCAGGCCAAGCCAAGCCAAGCCAAGGACCCTAAGACCACCAAAAGACCAATTGTCGAGAACTAAGAGTGGAGCCGAAGCCAGGCTCGGGGCACGGGCCTCGGCCAGCGGCCGCGCTGAGGCCGAAGGCCGAGGCGAGCAGCAATGATGCACGAGGACGCCATCGTGTGCCACCACATACACTGCGCACTTTGTTATTACACACCTCAACACTAAGGTTTATATACACAAATTAATTAATGTAATTAATCAATGTGGGACTTCAATTATTACATGGCCACTTCATGTAATAATCCCACCAACCGTGTAATTTTGTGGGCTCATTTCTCACTCACAGTAATTCGGTTTTGAGAAAATAAATATACCACGATCATCTACTCGTCGCGTAGATTGATTTGGTAATATTTAATTTTGACAAAATTAAATATTTCACATCGAGAATTGACCATAAAGTCCCCGAATTACCAACAAAACATTCTAAAATATTAACATGGACGATAAAAGTAATTTTTCTCTTAATACATCATCGTAAATATACAATTCAATTAATATTTTAAAATTAATGTATCATATTATCATAAAAGGATATGAGTCGGTTGAAATATTTATCTAGATACAATTAGTGTTGGCCCCGGGCCGGTTCCGGGCCGGTTCCGGTTCGGAACCGCCGGTTCCGGTTCCGGGATAGTTGGAACCGGAACCGGCCCGGCTAGGAGGGTGGACGGTTCCGGTTTTGAACCGTAACCGGCGGTTCCGGTTCCGGGCCGGTTCCGGTTCCGAACCGCCGGTTTATTTCGTCTTTTTTTTTTTTTTTTTTAAAATTTCAATTATACTATTAATTTTGTTCCAAAAATTGTAATTATAAGTATTGATTTCATTTGAGTATTATTTGGTTTGTACACAAAAATTGTATATTATTTTTACTTTGTACAAAAACAAATTAAATAAACACAAAGATATTTGAGGAATTTTATAAATTAAGATTGCAAATTTAAATAAACATAAAGATAATAAGATATATGAGGAATATTATAAATTAAGATTGCAAATTTAAACTTACAAGTTACAAGTTACAATTTTTTTTCAACTACTCAAATTATACAAATTACAAAATTGTATATTATATTTTTAACTACACAAGCTATACAAATTACAAAATTGAAGAATTAATATTATTACAATGCTTGAAAATGAAACTATAAACCAATAAATTCTAACAAATTAAAAAAAAATTTAAGGGGGGAGGGGAGGGGTTATTGAAAAGGGCTTGCACTTAATTTTTTACCTTAAAATTAAGTTGCCTACGTATCCCTTAATTTTCATTAAGGGAATCAAAGCCCACGTAGTTCTCTTACCTTACTTACCTTTAATCGGACTCAAAATCCGCATCACCTAGGCCATCGGAAGCATTAGTAGATGCCGCGCTTGCTTCGGAGTTGTAAGCATCCTCGTCGTCGAAGATGTGCCTCCAATCCGGTTGTTGTCGTCGATCTTCAGCATCTCTCCAATCTTTAAGTATAACTTGTGCTTCCAAATTGGCCGGTGTCAAGTTGGACCTTCTTTCATCCAACATATAGCCACCCGAGCTAAATGCTTGTTCCACGGCAACCGTTGATGCGGGGACGGCTAAGAACTCCTTCACCATCGTACTTAGGATTGGGTATTGTTGTTGTCGCCTTGACCACCATAGTAGAATATCAACCTCGGGTGGAGCGTTCTCATCTTCTTCATCTTGAACCTGCAAACAATCACCACAAACATACATTTCCGCCAAATAAACATCTAGTTCGCTTTGTTGCGAACTAGACGGGCGGCTTTGAGACATAATATTATGAATTCTAGCTAACAAGGGGTTAGCACTAGTTTGGCCGGAAGTAGTTGTCCTAGAGGTAGATCTAATTTGAACTAAGTGGCTATAAGTGATACAAAATGAATCGAAAGCTTCACGTAATGTGGCACTAAGTTGGGCTTTAACTACATCGACGGAGGGGAGGTTCAAAAGTTCTAATGGAATAATTCCCTCTTCACCTATAAATGCTAAGGTTGTTAGAGCGGTATAATATGTATCAAGAAAAGAATAAACACCTTCTAATTTCATACTAGGATCAAATACTTTAGCAATTAAAAAAATGGAGGGAATCTCCCTAAAATATTTTAACCATTTCATAACCATCTCAAATATTATATGCCTTAATTCGGGAATAGAACTACATTGATTAAATTGACAAGCAATATAACAACAATGATATAAAACTTTAGAACTAGTGGGATAATAAACACCGGATAAAACTTTAGTTGCGTTAGAGAAAGATTTTAACAACTCATGCAAAGATGTACATGCATCCCAATGAGATAAATGCAAACTAATACCATAATCATCACTTCTAAAAAATTGTACTAATAATTCTTTATATTTAAAAGTTGCATTAAGCATCTCATAGGTGGCATTCCACCTAGATTCTATCGGATCATATTTATGAAGAGAGGAAGAGGAAGACGTACCTTGGGGGGAAGCAAATGCACCTTGGTTTAATTGAGTTTGACCCCTAGCCAAGCCAAACTCCGTGGGATGCTTCACCTTTATGTGGCGTATATATGTTCCATATCCACCACCGGCGGCGAATTTGTATTTCTTAGGGCAATAATTGCAAAGGAGATCAAATTGTTCGGGAGCACCTATAATTATATATTTTTCTAGTTAGATATATCATAATTAAAATTTAAAATAAGTATAAGAATTTGAAATAAAATTTAAAATGAGTATAAGAATTTAAAACACCACGTACCTTTCTTTTGCTCCTTTGCTTTAATTTTTCGGAAGTGCTTTGTGAAAAGATCGGATTTCAAAGCTTTTGGACTCTTGTTTGAATCGAAATCATCATCTTCCTCATTTACCTCGGCCTCGGGGGGTGGAACATCTTCGTCGTTGCCTTCCAATGCCTCACGAAAACGCATTTCATGACGTTGCAATTGTCGGGCATACTCCTCATCGGCTTGTACTTGAGTTTCGCGAAGCTCTTCATCACTCGATGACAAATTGATGTTATCATCGAATTGAGATTGAGAAGAGCTTTCAATATACGCACCACGACGACGTTGACGAGGTGGAGCTCTAGTAGTATCATCTCTAGACGTTGACTTGCTTTTGCCCCTATAGTCGGCACCACCACCACGGCTTGAAGACATAATTGGAATTTGAGAGAATGGATTTGGGATGAAAATTTGAAAGAGAAATTGAAATTGAAACTAATTGAGAATAATTGAGAGTAATTGAGAGAAATGAGAGAATTGAGAGAATTGAGAGTAATTGAGAGAATTGAGATTGAAGTGTGAAAATGTTGAGGGAAAGGGGGGTATTTATAGTGAAAAATTGGAGAAAAAAAAAAAAAGCCGTTGGAACCGCCGGTTCCGGTTCGGAACCGCCGAACCGGCTGTTCAGGGACACGTGGCTACGTCCCATTGGCCGAATTCGAAAAAATGGCCGTTTATAGCCGTTGGAACCGCCGGTTCCGAACCGGAACCGCCGGTTCCGGTTCGGAACCGGCCTCCAACGGCTAGTTTTTTTTTAAAAAAAAAACCGGCGGTCCGGTTCCGAACCGGAACCGCCGGTTCACCTATTAAATTTTTTTTTTTTTTTTCCCCGGTTCCACGGTTCGGAACCGCCGGTTCCGGTTCCGGTTAAAGCATGGAACCTGAACCGGCCCGGCTACAACCGGTTACGGTTCCGGTTCGGAACCGTTTGCACGGTTCCGGTTCCGAACCGTGGAACCGGCGGGCCGGTTCCGGGCCGGTTCAGCCGGTTCCGGTTCCGGATGGACATTGTATCATACAATAGTTGAGAGATCTTGAATTCCAATTGCATCGACTCCCCTTTCTTAATTAGTGTGATGAGTTTAAAAGAAAATCATACTAGATTCATAGTTAAGATTTTTTGTTTTCTTGATTTAGTATTGTTTAGTCATAGCACAACAATTGCAATTACGCTTGTTCACAACAAAAAGTAAAAGAAAATACATTTTATCTCCAGAATATATGTGCTCAAATTTTAATTGATTAAAGTTGATTTTAAATTTGACTAGATTGCGAATAAATAAACATAATATTAATATCATTAATATTAACATGGTATTAGAGTCAACTAAATTATAACAATACAATGATCCAAGTTTTTTTTAATTGAAAAATATGATATTTTTATATATGAGATTTTTTTAAGGGATATATTAATTTTAATATTGTTAGGAAAATTAATGTCAAATCTCTATACTTATTATGTTTTTGTGGGTCAAAGATTCAAGGTCTAACCAGTTTAGAAAATCTCTAGATTAGCTTTAGTTTGTTTTCAAACGTGAAGTCCTGTAAGGTCTTTTCATACCGATTTGTAATTGAAGTTGGTCGAAGAACAGAATGATGAATTAGTCTGGGATGCGCAAAAAGATTCAAGCGAGTAAAAGTTCAGTTCGGAATTGATCAGTTTCGAACTTACCAGATTGGGTCTCATCAGTCTGGCACCGACAAAATTGGGACCTCATCCATTTTGTAACTCACTAGTCTTAAACTTACCAATCTTGGGATCAACATTCAGACTTATGACATCAACCAGCATGGACTAGGGGTGTACGCGGTCCGGTTGGCCGGTTTGAGGGTCGAAGTTTCGGCTAAACCAAATTATACGGTTTGAGATTTTTTCAAACCAAACCGGCCAAATTAATATTTCAAACCAAACCAAATAAACCGGTTTGGTTCGGCCGGTTTGACAGTTTGCAAAGTATAATGTCGAAATATATTAAATATTTTATTTTGCATTAATTTATTTGAAAAAAAAACTAACAACTTCAACCATTAGTAAAAAAATGAGTGTTGAAGTGTAAAGAAACATAAATTATACTAGGATATAAACCAACTACTAGTTTTATGGCCCAAGATTAAAACTATATCTTGCCATATGTTTATTGCTACCCTGGAAGTGTTAGATAAATAACCACAAAAATCAGAATGGTTGAAGTAATACAAAAATAGAAATGGTTGAAGTAATAAAAAAAATAAGAATTTCATAAAACAAAGCTAATAGCAGGAGTCGAATGTTCATCATCTGGAATAAATACCCTCACTTGTGCCACTGAACTAGATTACATTTTAGGGTATATATGCACTTTAAACATTATTAATATATACGGTTCGGTCCGACTGAAATGGCTGATTTCCCAAGACAAATCGTCGGTCGAACCGTATACTACAGTTTGAAATTTCCAAACCGGCCGGTCGTTTTTCTGAACTCCCAAACCTGTCAAACTGGCCAAATTATTTCGGTTTGGCCGGTTTCGGCCAAACCGTGTACACCCCTAGCATGGACTTGTCAGCCTGACGATATCAGCATTGAACCTTAGTTTCATCCCCGCCCACAAAGAGACGAGAATTGTCTGGGGAATAGTACTAACAAGTACGCACTTTAAGGATTGGAGATTCCTCAAAGTCTGCGAGCCCAATACTTCAGTCTAGATGATTCATAGAACCGATTAGTCTGGGTTCCTTGAACTGATCAGACTGGCGTTATAACAAAAATTGAACAGTCACTATCGCAGTTATAAAAGGCGGGAGCATGTGCAGGATTTCTGGAAAACCACCTACACCTACCGCCGAATGCACAGAGGACAGTATAATCGGATTGGTCAAACATCCGATGTGTCTAACAGTTCCAAAGTTCAAATCTCTGGACCTTCGTCTATAAATAGTTGAGGACTCCATGAGATCCATACCAAGAATTCTTCCAAATTTTCAAAGAGCTGAAACTTTACCGAACTCCCGACTCAACCGTTCGTGAACACGAAACTCAGAACTTCTAGTTCTTGAGTAACTCTTGGTGTTCTTTCTCTCCAAGAAAAACACCAGCAGTCAAGTACACTCCGTACTTTGACTATTATGAGCGCTTTAGCTGCCAAGTTGATAGTTCAGGGAGAACTCTAAAGACCTCATTCTAGTAACGAGGAGGCTGCGTGGTGTGCCCACACTTCGAGTAGCTGCAAAGTGAAGAAGGTACAAAGGACCAGACGAATGAACTTGCAGACTGAAGGACGAGGCATTCTTCACCAAGCGATAGATCGTGGAAGGACCTTGTATTCATTCACTTAGTGGATTACAATATTTTTGTCTGAAAACGGCATAGGACCTTTGGTGTTCGAACCTCGATAATTCCTTTGTCGATTTATTGCTTAGTGTTTATCAGCTTACGTACTTTAAAACTCAACACCAAAGGTTGAAGTATACTTGAAACTGACATAACACCTATCGGGACTTTAGACACAAACTAAATTTTGATAAACCAAATTGGTATTGAATAACTAGTTTGAATAAGTGCAAATTTTTTATTAATCATTTTCCGATGTACAACATATTTATCCTCTAAAATCTGGGATCCACAAAGATTGATTATTTCCATAAGTCAATTATGCAATACATTCAACGAACACAAGGAAAAGAGAAGGTCTACTCAATTTAATAAAATGAAAATAATATTTATAAACCAGATTCCCGTATTAAAAATGGGGAAAGTGAAAATAAAATACAATACCATCTCAATTATTGCTATTACTCCTTTAAAATATATTGTAGCATGACATTTAATATCACTTTATACGTTGCATTTCACAATCACAGGTTATAAATTGGTACTTTAAAAAAAATGGGTTTTGTTTATTTAATAATATATAGGTGGCATTATTCTTTATTTAAGACTTTTTTTTCCCCTTAACATATACTAGTTTTCCGCCCGTGCGTTGCGCGGCATATATATATTATTTGTATTTTATTACCAGTAAGTTCGAAATAGTTTTTTAAAAAATAATTATTATGAATATAAATAAATAATGAACCTTCTAACAAATGATAAAATACTTATGCATAAAAAGATGATTTTGAATTAAAGAAACCCAGTACATAATAGAATAATTAATTTACTTATGAGTAGTAATAAAATTAATACTTGATAAAATAAAACAATGAAGACTACATATTATAAGTGTATAACGATTTTTCATTCTTACTCATTGATTTGAAGAATAATATATGAATAACAACATGTAAAATTATAAATTCTGGAAAATTTCTTTGTACACAATATTTGAAGTTTTTGACAAACTTCGGTCGTCTTTGTCACATATCTAGATTTCAAGCCAGCACGACTTATGACCCTAGACACAACAACATACAACTGTCCATGTGAAAATACTGATTTGGTGAGTAAAATTCCCACATGCGATAGTGACTGCCCTTAACTCTTGTTTATGGTCATGGCATATGAAACCTGAATTGAGAATTGCCTACGCTGAAACTTGTATGGAACTCGAGGATCAGATGGTATGAGAGTCATCCTTGGAATAAAAATCTTTTCACCAATATTTTTCCCACAGAGAATCTTGGTCTCTATGACATGATTACCAAGTTGTGTTACAACCAATCGAGTCCCATTGCACAAACTAAATGAATGATCAATGTTCCTCATCAACATGATCGGTGTTCATGGTTTGGTAATCCAAAACAATTCAATGTATTCAAGAATTCTGAAGTGTGTACTTCATTAAGAATATTTTTTGCATTTTTTGTTGTGCATATAGAATCAGAACTTAAGTATACCTTGCAAACATTACTGTACAATGATGTCATATACTGATTGACCATCTCAATCACATCATTTGTTGGTGCCAAAATAGCCCGATGTTGCAAATATGGAACATCTATTTATCCTATAACTATTGTAGGATATGTGTGATTAACAATAGCTCTAATTGGATCTCCGTTGAATTTGATATTAATATCTTCGGGGATATCAATATCTCCTTCACCGTCATTTTGTGCTCCCAAAAGTCCCATCCCCAATTGCCACAACTCAATCCGCAAAGTCTTTCAGTGGGATGATTGCATATGCTCTCCAAGCATATTTAATCGCATGTTTTTTGTCAGCTTCAAAACACTCACATGACGCCACAAGTAAGATGAATTAATTATTGCATTAACAACATTTCCTCTGCTACCTCCTGTGATAACTGGAAAAATTTGTCTAAAATCACTACTAAATACAACAGTTTTGTCTCCGAATGGTTGATTGTTAATTTGTGTATTCTGGAAGCGCATTATATCCCGTATTGTCTTATCAAGTGTTTCAAAACAATGCTTACGTGTCATAGATGCTTCATCCCATATTATAAGTCTGCAACGTATCATCAACTCAGCTAATTGACTTCCTTGTTCTATGCAGCATATTGAGTCTTCAGTTATATCAATTGAGATTGCAAAAACGCGATTGCACAGTTCTACCACCAGGTAGCAGTAAAGTATGTTATTCCACTTGATGCAACATTTAATACAATTCCACCTTTTGATCTCAATCTCGCGGATAATATTTTCCAAATAAAAGTTTTTCCTGTTCCTCCGTATCCATATACAAAGAAAAACCCCACATTATTTTAGAAATATTTTTCCATGATTGTATCATAGACAATCACTTGTTCATCTGTAAAATTTCCCAGATTTGACTCATAATTTGCGGAAAGCTTTATACGATCATAGTTTAATTAATATGAAGAATAGATTGATTATTAATTAAAAATGAATGATCTGCGGAGAATAATGATATTTTAGTATGCACAATGGATACTTATCTTTAATTGTTTGTATATAACATTTGAAGTTTTTGTCAAACTTCAGTCGTCTTTGTCACATATAAAAATTTTCAATCATGCACGATTTGTGACCCTATACACAACAACATACAATTGTCCATGTGCAAATACTGGTTTGCTGAGTAAAATTCCCACATGCGATAGTGACTGTTTAGAGTCATGTTAATATTAATATCTTCAGGAATATCAATAACTCCTTCGCCGCCATTTGGTACTCTTAAAGTCTCATCCCCAATTACCGCAACCCAATCAGCAAAGTCTTTTAGTGTGGATGCTTGCATATGCTCTCCAAGCATATTCAATCGCATGTTTATTGTCAACTTCAAGACACTCACATGATGCCATACGTAAGATGAATTAACTGTTGCATTAACAACATCTCCTCTACTACTTCTTGGTATAACAGGCAAAATCTGTCTAGAATCACCACCAAATACAATAATTTTGTCTCCGAATGGTTGATTGTTACTTTGTGTATTATGAAAGTGCATTATATCACGCATGGCCTTATTTACAATTTATGGAAAAAGCATATCACCACTCTTCTCTGCAGCCAAAACCTATTTGGTTACATAGATGACACCAAATCTCTTCCCTCTAATACACTTTCGTCCTCCAGTGGCACCCCCGTAGTCAATGGATAATATGAACTCTAGCGCACCCAAGATCAATGACTCTTTAGTCTACTTCTCTCATCTCAACAGAGGAGTTCATGGCTAAAGTACTCTACTTCACCACCTAGCATGGTATGGTTCGCTCTTGAGGTCGCACAACTGTAGATATATTTATTAATAATTTATTATAAATTATATATGGCAGTAAAATATTGAAACCATATAAAAAAGGAAAGATCTTGACTATTACAAATATAAGCAACAATCATTTTTGTGATTTTGGTCACCACCACAATGTGTGATATATACTATGAAATAGTGTCCCATGTTCAGAGAGCAATAATGGTGAAATTAAAGTGTCTTGCCCATGATCAAGAGATTGCGGGTTCAATTTTTTTTAGGACAACTAAATTGTGAGTTTAAATTAATACATTGTATTTAATATACTCCACAAAATAGTATTATAGGAGTATAATATTTCTTCTCATCTTCACATCTAACTATCTAACTCATTTAGATATTTAATATGATATACAATTATAAGTTTTTCAATCTAAACTATTATAACTTTAACTTAACATATTACATTTTAATTGAAACCAATTCTATATATATTAACCCTATGCATCCCTATCTATTAGTTTTTAACATATCATCAAACTAATGAATACCTAACAGAAATTGGTTGATTGTTGTTTGTAGAGGTTTTTGCACATAAAAAATTATGCAACTTATAAATTATTCAATTTAAATTTATTAATTTTGGATTTCTTATATATCAACATTAAAATACACAATTTGAAGTAGACAATGATTTGAAATAAATACATTATATATAAGATATAGAACAAATTTGGAATTATAAATTGTTTATATATTTTATTGGCGTAACTCTTTTTTGTATCTATTTATATATTTATGTATCTTATTTACAACACTTCAATATTTAATAAGAAATAATTAATAAAAAAATTTAGAATATAATAGAATAGTAATATACATTTATGAATTGATTAGTGTTTAAATTTAATCGAATAAATAAATAATTGGCATAAGATAAAACAAAAAAAATTTGAAATTTTTAACTTAGAAACGTATCGATATTGACAAAAATTTAAAATAAAATTAATTAAATAATAAATATAGATCAACAATTAAATTAATTTTTTAATGTGCACATAAATAAAGAAATAACTAATTAAGTCACTTTAAAATATAATATAAAATTTTTGATACGTGTAAGTTATTTAAAAATAGCATTAATAATTGGAAATGATTGTTACTTTATTTAGATCCAAATATATATATATATATATATATATATATATATATAGGGAGCGGATCCAGTAAGAAAACTCTTAACGTGAGAAAGTGAGAAAGATGATTGATTGCATTTACGACATTGCTTGATTGTATTCAGGTTGTTGCTTGATTGTGCTTTAGTAGTTGCTTGATTGCGTTTTAATTATTGCTTGATTCAATATCAACCATTGATTTTTTTAGATCTAATGGACACGATTCATTCTTTTTTCTCACAGTGGGATTTTTTTTTACATGATCCCTCCTCTATATATATATATATAATAAATCTATATGTATATATATATATATATAATATCGAGAAATGATATGCTGCCCACCTTATGGTGAGCTTCTGTGAGCTACAACATATATTTTTATTTTTTTTAATAAAATTTTATTTTGCTAATCATTTATTTTTTATAATTTTAATTTATTATAGTTTCAATTAATTTTATAAATTCAACCGTATGGTTCATACACCCAATTAGGGTATATTATATTCTTGTATCTCACGAAAGCTCACCATAAGGTGGGCAACATATCATTACTCTATATATATATATATATATATATATATATATATATATATATATTATTTGTCACACAAATTTATAGACATAGTCCTATATAAAAAAAATTAAATCAAATCTAAATTAAATGTTAAGTTAACAACATTGTCACTCCTTCCTGTTTTGAAAAAAAAAATATTAGCACAATTTTTATTAATCAAATTAATTAAATATGTTCCAATTTCAAATTATATTTATTAAATAATTTTCATACTACCAATTATTAAAATTAACCTTTTATATTTATTTTATTATTCTTGGCAAGTCTGTCTAGGAGGCAACCAGTATGCTCAATGATATTAACTATACAATTTATAACTTATCAATTTTTATTTATACTAAATCTTAAAAATTATAATTGCTTCAATATTAATTAGATTTTTAATAAAAAAATTAAGGACATGTTTTTTCTTTCGTATTTATTATCAAGAGAAATAAAAGTTCAAAACTTTAAAGAATAAAAACTAATGACTGAAATGCATATTTTTTTTGAGCTTATGTAGTAGCTGTCAACCCCGAATAAGGATTCAACTTTGTAACCGCAACGTTCATTGATTTCACCCAATGGA
>JAPKLW010000024.1:0-29228 GCA_026898455.1 Plectranthus barbatus | reverse complement strand
TAGAATGAAAACAAAACATTAAGAATGAAACCTTTTAATAGTGTTTAAGTGGCATGGCACCAACTACACCACAAAACCTTTTAATAAAATTTAGTAAGATTTATACAATATAGATTTAATCTACAAAAATTGGTTAAAGTCTCAAAATTAAAATAGCATCGAAATGTAATCATATCGATCAATTCAAATTGTCTCCCACAATTTGAAATTGTCTTATAAAGTTTAATATACATAAATGATGTAACTTCTATTAATCGGTCATAGATTACTAGGATTTAAATTTTTTGAAAATTGAAATATATAATAAATTGAATATATTTTATTTTTCAATCTTAGTGAGATTTTGTAACACTCCTCGCGAATTTTTAATATAATTATCTTTCGAAAATAATATTTTGTTATTAGATTTAAATCGAGAATTTTAGTGATTATCAGCTGGGAATTTATTAGTTGAGCATTATTCCCCATCATCTCTATATTTTGAAAAAATAAATTTAATTATTTATTAGGTGAATTTAAATTTAATCGAGCGTCGATAAATTTATGCGCAATGAGGCATTTCTATATCAGAATAATATCGATCAATAAATTTTGTAAACAGAGCGATAAAGTATTACGGTCTCCCGTAAAGATAACGAAGAGTTGACGTGACGTCAAAGGTGACCGATGAGATAATCAAATATATCAACATTTAATTTTTTGACTTTTGGTAATTTCAAGAATGTCCTTCCCTTATTTCTATAAATAGAAGTTGAATATCTTCGTTCATACTCTTCCAACTCTCCAAAAACTCCACCAACATATTTTCAGCGAGTCTCCATGCGACATTCCGGCGAAGTAATTTCGAGGTAAAAATGAGCTATTTAGGATTTCTAACCTCTCTCTTTCTATTTCCAACCTCATTTTCTCCATTCTCTTTGATTTAGAGGTTGTGATCAAGCTAGAATCAATGAATCACCAAGCCTATAAGATCATAGAGTCTTCAAGAGGTAATATCAACTCGAATGAAGTTTATATTCGATTTTGAGCGTGTTTAGCATTTTTATCCTAGTTGGAGTATTATGATTAGGCTTGTTTTTAAGCTCTTGAGCACGTATGCATGTTTAGCATGTTGAATATTGAGCCTAAAAATCGTATGATCGCCTAGGAATCGATGTTGTGATCATTTGGATTATTTTTTTAGATTTTGGCTCCATTTGAAATGTTGAGCATTTATTTCGATTCTACCATGTTTATGAAGTTTATCATGCTTAGAAAAATGCCTAGACTCGTTATATATGTTTAGGAACTATTTGGTGTTGTCAAAAATTGATTGGAAAAGCCCAAATAATTGTTTGTGCCAAAAACCCATTTTTCGCGCCGGAGCACATTTGCCTATGTTTCGGTCAACGTAGCCTACATCGGTCAACATAGCCATTTTGATCAACGTGCCCATGTCGGTCAACGCTGAGCCCACTACTCGATTTTTCACCCGTTGACCTCCAATTTCGATTGACATACATTCATATCGGTCAACACAGTTTACATCGACCGACACACTCTATTTCGATTGATGTGGAATTATTTTGAATAAAATATTCATATCGGTCGACACATTTATTTTGGTCGATACCATGCACTTCGGTCGACATGTGCATGTCGATCGACACACTCTTTGTTGATCGACACTGACCCCTTCTTCAATTATTTTGACATTTTTTCATCGATTGATCCAGCCTATTTTCTTTTTCGATCGACATATCCTATATCGGTCGATACAGAGAGCAATTATTTTTCTTCTTGCTCTCTCTAAAACCTTTTGATTCCGACTTTAATTGATTGATCCAATCTTTCGTAACCTAATATTTTCTTGAAACTTATTTCAAATTGAACTTGTTCGACCTTAACATCAAAACTTTATCAAATTCATTCGTATCCGAGATTGAAATTTCTCTTGATTGAATCTCTTGACATTACTCAAAGTCGTTCAATAATTTCTCATACTCTCGATCAATTGAACCTTAATTTGTAATTGATTATGAAACTTCTGTCAATGATAATCCTTGACCTAATGCCAAGTCATTAGACGAAGTCTCGTATACTTCTTTGATGTAATCGAACAATGAACTTCATTTCTTAAATGACACTCGATATTGAATGACAAGTTATATCATAAATGTTTGACTTCTTTGTTCATCAAACCAAACCAATAAAACTATTATTTCATACACTTTTATCCGGAAGCTCAAGACTTGAGAAGTTCACGAATGATTAAGAGTCTAGAATTCTTTAATGTACCAAATTATAGATATCTCATTTTGTTAACCCCTAGGAACTTATTCAGATTCCTTATCTTATAGGAAAGGGCAAGGAAAAGATTGTCGTCTAGACCGACCTGTTGTTAACTACACACCTACTCAAGGTGGGCTTTCTACCCCTATATCGTGGGTAAAACTAAAATAAAACGATGTTTTCTTTTCAAAGCAAATAAAGCATGAAATGAATGATGTTTTTGCTTTTACTATTTTGTCATTGCCTACTATTTTATGTTTGCTATTTGTCCTCTCTATGGAGGAACCCCACTTAGAGAAGAACATCAAATATATTCGACGTAGATGTTGGCTCTGCTTTCCGTGATCCTCAACGATCGTGGCTTGGTAGTGAAAGAGAAATTACGGGTTAGTGCATTGTAATGCTGACATGCTAGGGGCCATGCCTTACTCGGACTAGCATATTGACTGTAGTAGGAGGTCACCTCCCAATCACACTTGTATTCTTGCAGATAGTGTAACTGTTGTAAAGGAGCATGTTCATTCACTAATTAAAATTTGTACTTACCCTCGTGCATTATTTCTAAAATGTGCAGGTTAAAAGAGGCTTTGGATTGGAGTACGAGGTAGCAGTCACAGTGGAGCTTTAGACTTCTCTTTTGTAATATTTAGATGCTCAAGTATGTATCTTCATATACATAAATTCATTGAAAATTTTCCACTGCTAAACCCATGATCTTTTGTTAGACTTTTGATATTCCTTTTTAATGTTGATAAACATTGAACTTATTGTTATCTCATCACTCGAGAAGCCAAAATTCCTTATTGAAGAGGCACCTTTTAACCCTTATTCATACTTGGGATAAATGTTTATTAAATTTATCTTTAAATTGTGTGTTTTTCTCATTATGATTACTATCCCAAATGCATGTCTCAAACTAGATATGCCTTAAATCTTGATTTATGTTTTATTATAAATCGGGGTGTGACAAATTCTTAAAAGGATGAATATTATGAGAGATTTTGTAGTGAATAAGAGACTCTTTGTTAAGGATCGTAGTACACGAAAGTGCAAAAACGTGTAGTAAATAAGTATGTGCGGTGCATCCAAGTTAAATTCTCAGTTGATCTTTAAGAAATCACTTGTTTGATTAAAAACATAATTTGTCGAGCAGATTCAAGATCAGGTTCAGTTATATTCCACCAACTAATGGATTAGTTGTTTGGTTTGAAAATAGTTAAAGCAAGGTAAAAAGATAAGTAAAAGTTGTAATTCACAAAGAATATTTGAAGTGGTTCGGGAGCCAAAACTCCCTACATGCACTCTTTGTTCACTTAGAATGGAATACACTAACTTTCACTACTTTCGGCAATAAATATGGATTACAGTTACGGGTATACTCCTATAAGAGATCTCTCTTAGCTCTGGTCGCAAGATACTCCAGTTAGTTGAGCTTTACCACACTCCATGTGCTAAACTCTTTTTTCTAGTATCCTCAGCTGCCTACGCTATTTGAATACAAGTTGTTGCATCAGATCTTATACTAGTTGGAGACTTCCACAAGTAACAACTACAAGGTATGGATATTTGAGTTGCCTTCGCGAACGCCAAACTCGGTGGCTAATCCTACATATTTGGAATGTCTCTGAGTCTATGCTGGAGTTTAGCTGGATAGCTCTGGTGGTTTCATGCTAAGCGAGCATACAAATCTCTAGCTTAGATGCTCAGAAGGCTATTAGGAGCTTAAAGAGATATTACTTAAGAATTGGAAGTATGGAGAATTGTCTCTTTTATCTATTATTTGAATGTGGTATTTATAGTCTTCAATTGAATTTTTAGCCTTTGAGAAAGGCTTGAGAAGAGTTCTCATTTTCCAAGTGAACGTTCATATACGAAGACTACAATTCTGCATTTTTGTTCATTTGATAGGATATCTTGAATGAAAGATGCATCAACTGACGATTAGGTTAGCCGAGCTTAAACTTGTTATCCATTCTTTCCTTAAGTGTTAGTTCATGTTGAAGTGTTAGCTGGTGTTTTTCACACAATTGGTTAACCTTTTATCTTCTGACTATCAGTTGTGGCTCTCTCCTCATAACTATCAGTTGAGAGACCATTTATGAATGAATTCTTGATCTTCTTTAGAAGGTTCTCCAAGTCTTCAGTGGTTATTGTGCGCACCTAAGCTATTACAACTTGTAAAACCTATACAATGATTACATTATTAGTTCTAAGTCAGCTCTATATAGCAGATTAGCTGACTATAATGACCCATTTCTTATGATGTCAAAACCATACTACATGAAAAAGAGAAATGGTGTCACAAACTCAATTTGTCAAAGCCAAACTAGACTTTCCCCTTAACATGCTCTTTCCCCCTAAATTATGGTCATGAAAATACCACTAGTTGAAATTTAAGATCAATCGAGAGATATTAGTTGACAACTGATTACATTAACTATGCAGACTTAGTTTTGTTATATAAAAACATGTTAGAAATTTTTTAGAAAAAGAGAGATTGTCATTCAAAGAAAGAAATATGATCAGTTATTCATTGATCATGTACAATACAATCACAATGAAGAATAACTAAAACTTACTTAAACAACTTATTAGTCTCTTAGTTGGGACTCCCTTGCTCTTTTCTCTTCAACTTCTAGGATGTAATAGATTTCTCTGCTAATAATATGCAAACAAATGCGTGTGGAATGAAATTGGAGTCCTCCAACACCTCTCCTCTAGTGGCGACTCACATCAGCTTCTCTGTTAAATAATTTATTGTTAGTTCAAACATGATAAATGTTCAAACTTGTGAGAGGAATTCAATGTATGATTCCTTTTCAAATTACTAGAATCCCATAAAAAATGTATTCCACCCAGTTTACTTCCATGCATCGTCAAATGCCATCATGGGCTTGTACAACTGTGAGCTCAGTTCTCTCTTGGTTTTGTTGTCACATGTGCAACATCTAACATGACTCTATGAATATGTTCCAAGAACCATTTGGGGACACCCCATCATGAATATCTCTCCCACTCCAACTAACTTCCATCTGTGCCAGTGACTGGATTCAGGTTTATCTGCAAAGATGTTGGAACCAAATGACCAAATGGATATATTTTTTTCATTAAAATCCAAAGTATTGTTGTATCTAGGGCTGATTATTGCCTCCAACTTCTCCATCCTAAATTGCTCCATTCTCCAATTAACAACTATTTTTACATTATGTTTTTAAGTACTCACACCTCCGCTTCAAGTATTATTGTTTCTCTACTATCAATAGATTGAGTAAGGCCCTTGCTTTTTTTTGGCACATATCAAGAGCTGCAAATGAGAACTTGTGGTTAGAGATGAAGTTTCGCAGAAGCATTATGATTAAATGAGCTCTATCATCACTTCAAATGCAACAACGCCATTTATAGAAAATCAAGAGAAAATAAAAACACTGGCCTCTAACTTTGCTAGATCTTGTGGATGAAATGAAGAATATTGGCATACAATGAGGACTTCCGATATAAAAAGATGAGGTTTGTATGAGAAGTTTAGATGAACGTCGCCACTATCCTCATGCCATCTTCCAGAATTACGTATCCATCCTCATCTTCACCCGTCACTTCGATTTCCTTGGCCATCTCAAATCCTACATCAGAGAGAAACAAGAAGTTGTGAAATTGAAGCTTGCATTTTAACCTTCTTCCATGATCAATTGGTGGTGCTGACCTTGGTGTTTTCCTGAACCATTAGACTTGTGTTGAGAGGAAGGGCCTCAATGGCGGCGCGATGTGGTTTAAGATGATGAATGAAGATTTGAAAATGTGGCACTAGGCAGTATAGAAAGACAGGCGGCGCAAGGAATTCAAGATACTATTTCTTATATTTTAAAATTTTAAATTATGATATTAAATTAAATACTCCATAAGATATATTAAATGATTATTTTAATTATCAATAAATAAATAGGCTTCTTAATAATTGTCTCATTTTTAGTTTGAGAAATAGTTGTTTCCGTTAGATTGCTTATGACTGGGTGATCTCCAGTTACTTTCCTGAATTAGAAAAACTTGGACACTTACTTTTAATAACTCAGATGTCTTTGGCTATCCTGCTGATAGCTAGAATGTCTAACTGACTGCAAGATCAGTTGACTGTGAGAGCTGACAAACTCTACAACACTTGGTCTTTCCTTAGGCTGAATTTTAGCTTTCCCGAAAGCTACCATCAAAAGATAGTTTAGTCACCTAAAAATTCTCTTGAACCTTTTAAAGAAAAAATAATTTGTTTTTGCTCAAAATTTCAGTCTTTATGGCATCAGATTCAGCTGTAAGATTTCCAAAATTGATTTTTTCAGCCTTAAGTTTTTCAAAATCCCTAATAAGAGACGGAGCTTAGGGTAGTTGTAATGGTGAAAAAATAGCCAGCATTAAACCTAGAGAGCTGGGTTTATACCATTAGGTAGGTTTTACAAGTGATGACATGGAGAAAAAACATAAACCTGGGTTTGAATTCTGAAGCTGAGTTTTTGCACAATTTGGTGGGCCCACACTAACTTTTTTGTCTGCCACCATCAATATTTTAACTTTTTTTGTTTAATATAGTTTATTTTAACTTGTATTAATTATTAATTTTTATAATTGTTTTGGTGAATGTACATCCAATTTCGGCCACTACATCCGATTTTTTTTATTTTATTTTCGTTTAAGTTTGATCATCCATTTTTTATATATTGCCTTATTAATATAATATATATATATATAATATTTTCATTTACTTACTTGCAATGTTGTGTAATTTTATTTTCTTGTTTATGATGTTTTCCAAATTTAATTTCTCTTGTGTGTTTTTTGTTCCAAATTTGTATTGTTTAAATTTATAAATTTTCATCATTTTCGTAAATTAGAAATTATAAAATTTATTATGTAATTTTATACTATAAATTAATATAATAAATAAATAATATAGATATATAAAAACAATATTATATTTGTGAGTGGATTTGTGTGGGACCGTGTTAAAGTTGATGTTGTAGGTTTATTGTTAGAGTGATAGGTTTGAAAAAGTTGGTAGGTTTTAACTTTTGATGTGGCGCTGATGTGGCGAAATAAAAGTTGGAGTGGTGGGTTTATTGTTACAACCACCCTTAGTATTTCAAAAATGCATTTAAAAAAAAAAGCATAGTGAAAACGTGTGCAAATTCTGTTAAAAGAGTTTCTAAGGACAAGTCTTATCTGTCGGAATGACGCAACTAGAGCAGGGCCGGCCCTGGGGGTGGGCTAGGAGGGCAATCGCCCAGGGCCCCCAATTTTCTAGGGCCCCGAAAAAATATTAGCCCTTATATATAAATATATACATGTGTGAATTAAAAAAAATTATATCTACAACAAAATCCAATTAGATTTTAAAGGCCTAAATTATATTAATCCATTATGTATAGTTATTAATGTGTGTTTTAAAAAAAAACAGTAAAATATGATTAGAATTCTAGGTGCCAAAAAAGTTTTAGTCCACTATCTATATATATACATATATAATGAAAAAATTGAATAAAAAATGAAGACTTTTTAAATGTATAAATATTTGCCCATTTATGTATATAGAGGAGGGATCATGTAAAAAAAAATCCCCATGTGAGAAAAAAGAATGAATCATGTCCATCAGATCTAAAAAAATCAATGGTTGATATTGAATCAAGCAACAACTAAAATGCAATGAAGCAACAATTAAAGCACAATCAAGCAACATTGCAATCAAGCAACGACCTGAATACAATCAAGCAATGTCGTGAATGCAATCAAGCATCTTTCTCACTTTCTCACGTTA
Source organism: Plectranthus barbatus (assembly GCA_026898455.1). Lineage (NCBI taxonomy): Eukaryota > Viridiplantae > Streptophyta > Magnoliopsida > Lamiales > Lamiaceae > Plectranthus > Plectranthus barbatus. Next base: position 21,160 of record JAPKLW010000024.1, on the reverse strand, counting down.
AGAGTTTTCTCACTGGATCCGCTCCCTATGTATATATATATATATATATATAACTATAAGTTTTATTTTTTGGGAAAATTAATTCTTAAGTGTTCCGTGATTATGAATATTATTCTATCCATTTAAGTTTGAGATTAAATTATAGAAGATCTAAATTATTTCAATAATTATTTGATGCACATATTTTATTATTTTTATTATTATTAATTGTTAGGTGAATAAACAATTAATGAAGGTTTGAAAAAAAAAAGTTTCTCGCTAGGGGTTGTTTCGATTTTGTCCATGGGCCCCAACATTGTGAGGGCCGGCCCTGAACCAGAGTCGCTAGATGAGTGTTCTACAGAATTGATATGAGAAAAAATTACCACAATTATTGTTGAGGTAGGTGTCAGGTGCTGCTCGAGTACTTCATATTGAATGTCGATAACAGTTGTTATCCTAATTTGTCCCTCATACTTGGCTTCCTCAGTTATGGACACTTTCTGGCCTTGTCTTCTCAACTTTGCTGCTCTTTTGAGCTTGCTGATACCTCCGTCTTTGATAGAACCTACTTGCTACACACGTAAGGAATGGATTTGATCCTAAGTAACTTACTGAATAGATAGTCTAAAGGACCACCTACTCTGATACTAGTTATTGGTCCCAAATAGAGTAAACAAAGGTGTAGAAGCATGTAGTAAATGAGTGTGTATAGTGGGCCCAAGTTAAGTTCTTAGATGATCCTTATGGAGTCAGCTGGTAGCTGTGAAAACTTAGTTAGCCGAGCATACTTAAGAATTGATGGGTCAATTGGTTGGTTTAAAATAGTTACAGTAAAGTAAACAAATAACTAAAAGTTATAAATGGCAAAGGATATTTTATAGTGCTTCGGGAGTCAAAAATCGCAGGGTCGATAGGAATCGGTGCCTTACTCCTCCTCCTTGTGTGCATTAACTACCTGAAAATCAGTTACGGGAAAAGTGAGTATACTCAGAAAGCAATAAAACTGAATTAAATTAACTAACACACGAACTGAACGAGGAAACAGTCAAAATCTGAAAAAAAGCTTCTCTGTCGGTCGACCGAAATCGTGTCGATCGACAGAGACTCTGTCGGTCGAAACAGAGGGAAAAATTTAAGGGAAAAACAGGCGAAAATTTTTAAAGGAAATAATAAGAAATTTTGCAAAAACTGAAAGGGAAATTAGAATTAAAATTACAACTTAAATCAACAACCCTAAACAGATTCAATAACAAGATAATTCTTAACAATCCCCGGCAACGGCGCCAAAATTTGATCACTATTTTTTTATAATGATTTTTTATAGTGTAGTGACAAGTTAATATTATCGATCCCACGGAGATTGTAATAGCGAACACCTCATGTACTGAACCATTTGTTTTCGGTTTGTTGTCCAAGTAAACAGAATTTTAAAAGGGCGTCCACTCTTTTTTCACTTGGAACGAAAAACACTAACTTTCACTACTTACGATAATTGAATACGAATTACAGTTACAATTATTCTCCAACAGAAGACCTCTCCTATCTCCGATTACAGTGTATGTACTATAGCCAGTTGGCTTTACCACACTCCACTTGTTAGGCTCTTACTTTTGGTATCCTCAATTACCCACAGTACTTGAATGCAGGTTACAGCGTCGGATCTTTTACTAGCTAGGAGCTTCCACAGGTCGCAGGTTTGAATTCCTTTCACGAACGTCGACCGTGGTGGTTGATCTTATTATATGGGATATCTTGAAGCTTATGCTAAAGTTCAGTCGGATTGCTTTGGTGGTCTAGTGTATGGAAAATACGAAAGGCTACTGAGAGCTGAGAGAGAGAGATTACTTAAGGATTGGTAGTATGGAGAATTGTCTTTTTTTTTTTATCTCTCATTTGAATGTGGTATTTATAGTCTTCAATTTGAATTTGTAGCTAATGAGAAAGGCTTGAAAAGACTTCCCCTTTAGCAGGTGAACGTTAATTTACAAAGACATATAATTCTGCACAATTGTCCTTTGATGGGAAATCTTGAATGACAGTTGCATAAGCTGAGCTTAGCTATCAGTTCCTCTTGAACGGTTAGCTTGTGTTTTTCTCATAGCCAGTCAGTTTTTTAATCTTCTGACCGTCGTTGTGGCTCTCTCATCATACTATCAGCCAAGTGACCATATGAATGAACTTGATTTTCTTTAAAAAATTCTCCAAGTTTTCAATTGTCACTGCGCACACCTAGACTATTACAATTTATAAAACCTATACAATGAATCCATGATTAGTTCTAAGTTAACGCTATACATAGGAGATAGTTGATTGTATAATTTTGACATACCATCAAAATTAAGTAATATTCTTAATAGGGACCCAAAAGAAATTCATAACAAATACAGCAAAATAAATAAATTTAATAATACTTGGATGAATTCACTGTAGATTCATGGTGAATGAGATAATTTATTTATTGAACGGGAGAATCTGTTTTGTAATAAAAATTATTATTTTAAAATTTTGTTACAATTTTTTTCAATAAGGATTTTTGGTTTAATATTTTTAAAATTTTCAAGACTTGATTTTAAATTCTAAGAAAATAATGTTTATTTCAAATTAAAATAGATTTATTCATTTGAGAAAAATAATATTTTTTTATCTTTTCATTTTTATCTAAGATCTTTTAAGATCATATTTCAACCATTATAATATACTCATTCACATTATATATTTTATATTAAGTATGATGTGAGAAGCAATAGAAGGGAAAAAACAAGTCATTTTAAGAGTTTTCAAGTCAAGGAGGAGGTGGTATAACATGAAATGATTTTACATTATTCATTCTATATGTTATGCTTAAATTTATGCATGTTTTTATGGCAACAAAACGAATGGTCTACAGACCGCATCAGTTATTTTCATGCACATTATTTTTGTACTATGTATAATTGTGAATATGTGAATCCTTATGTGCCCCTACAGAGTCAAAAGAACTCACCCCAATCTTTTACTTATTTTCAATCGAAAATTTAGATAATATGGACGAAAATGCAATCATAGGTTTATTCGTCTTTCTCTTTCAATAAAAATAAGCATGGTTGCATCCATTTTCTTTTAGAAAATTGGGGCATTATATAATTTTACATAAAATAGTGTATCTTTGGAAATGGAAAATAGGAATTTATTTATACATAAAAAATGAAAAATATTTCTATTATTAAGGAATATTATAGCAAATCTTTAAAATTTAATACAAGTCTTTCTTTTGATTTTCTTTTTATTGTTTTTATATTTATTCGAACATCTTCTTATATAGGTTGAAAATTACCAAATTTTGATCGGATCTGCAAGATTTATCAATAGATTGAATTACAATTTTTATTATTGAGTTGAATTATTTTACCATAATATTAAAAAAATATAAGAGAGATAAAACTCTTGTCTGTTCCACCTTTCAACTCTTCTTTAATTTTGTAGTTAATGTTATTTCATCAATTTTAAATAATAAACTTTCATTAATTACCTCTTAAATTAATTGTTATAAAAGTCTTTGTCTAGGATTGTTTAGCCGCTAGGCAGTCGCTAGCCAAATCGAAAACCCTCAAATCACCGTATCTAGTTGGTTTGGCAAGTAATTGACACCTATTTTTTATATTTGAAAATAATAAACAAATGTATATAATTTTATTTTTTATTTATTGATAAATATAAGTTATAAATATTAAATATAAAAAATCAGCTTACCGATTAACTACCTCCTAAAAAAATGCTTAAATCGTGAAAAGTTTGATATGAAACAATATTTTCATTCTTTATACTCGAACAAGATGTACAGAGATAAATAGTCGTACAAGGGAATTTACAAAGAAAGAACAAATATAAAAAATATACATGCTAAAATAAAAACCTAATAAAGGTACCATAATATGCATGAGTATCAAGATCAATATTCCTCCAAATCTTCGTGAATGTCAACACTCCTCCTTAAGTTGGCGAGTGAATATCTTGAACTCCCAACTTGATAGTTAAGTATCGTAGATTATCCGAACCAAGGGATTTTGTGAATATATCAGCTATTTGATCTGATGTAGTCATATCACACGGTTTAACATCTCCTACTTCAACTCTCTCCCGAACAAAATAACGGTCCATCTTCACGTGCTTAGTTCTCTCATGAAACACAAGATTTCTCGCAATGTGCCGGGCAGCTTGATTATCACAGTAAAGAGGTGTAAGTTGATGTTGTTGAGCCTCTAAGTCAACCAGAAGCCATCACAGCCATATTAATTCACAAACTATGCTAGCCATTGTACGATATTCCGCTTCGCCTGAGGATCTGGATACAACCATTTGCTTCTTTGTACACCAAGTGATCGATGCTCCTCCTAGTTTGATTAGGTGACCACTACGTGAACGACGCATCATAGGACATCCACCCCAATCTGAATCACAATACGCCTCAAGTTTTAACTCTCCATCAACTAGTAATAAAATACCTCTTCCAACCGTTACTTTAATATATCGCAGCACCTTTAGAGCAGCAGTATGATGTGATTCCGTCGGCGAAGACAAAAAAATAGCTAAGAATATTGGTAGCATATTGTATGTCTGGCCTTATCACAGTAAGGTATAGTAGCCGCCCAATTAAACGTCTATACAGCTGCTCATCAATCGCTTGTCCATCTGCGTCAGCATCAAACTGAGTGTTTTGTTCCATTTGTATGATGCTTGGACGATAGTCCTCCATGTTGGTATCCTTAAAGATATCAAATGCATATTTTCTTTGTGTCAAAACCATACCTTGATTTTATCGCGCGACATCTATGCCCAGAAAGTATTTTAAGTGACCAATATTCTTAATGATGAATTCTTTATCAAGGTTATCTTTGATGTGCTATATCTTCTCCATATCATTTCCAGCCAACAAGACGTCATCAACATAAATTAGATCTGTAGCAAAAATCTTTCCCTGCTTGAAAATAAACAAGGAGTGATGAGCATTAGATTGTCGGAATCCCATGTCCGTTAGGGTTGTGGTGAACTTGTGATACAAATTTCGTGAAACTTGACGCAAGTTATATAAAGATTTACGCAGCTTGCACATTCGTATATCCCCTTCTCTCTTATACCCTTGCGGGATCTTCATGTATGTCACCGTAAAGGAAGGCATTGTTTACATCTAGTTTATGTATAATCCAATTTATTTTTACTTCGACTGCAAGTAAGCACCTTAGAGTGACAAGCTTAGCTACCGGGGCATATGTTTCATGGAAATCAATTTTCGGAACTTGAGTAAAACCCTTGGCTACGAGAAGTGCTTTATACCTCTCTATTTCTCCTGTGGGTTTGTACTTTATTTTGCACACCCACTTGGAGTCTATGGCGGTTTTTCCAGCAGGTAGCTCGACTAAATCCCAGGTCTCATTGCCTTCAAGAGCTTCAATTTCCCTTTTCACCGCATCTCTCCATTCGCTCATCTTTACTGCCTGTGAGTAAGACCGTAGCTCTTCCTTTGCATCAATAGCAGCTAGGAAACATTTGTGAGCTCTAGAAATATTATTATAAGTAACAAAGTTGGTTATAGGATGTATAGTTGAAGTCCCCGCATTGGAAGTGGGTTGTGCATGGTCTCTGGAGCTTGGAAGATCAATACTATAGTCCTTGAAATGAGCAGGTTGCCATCGCACTCTTTCGCTTTGTCAAGTATTTATATTGTGGTCGTTATTCACGACTTCTCCAATCACCACAACTTCTTCCACAGCTGCAACCTCATCTTAATTAGATATTCCAACAGATATGTCAATATCCTCTTCATCATAGGTCTTATCCTTAGCAATCTTAATTTTATCCTCCTCCAAAGATGCATATGGGAAAACATTCTCATAAAATTTGACATCTCTTGTAGTGAACATCCTTTGACATCTCAAATCATAAACCTTATACCCCTTTTGTCCATGGGGGTATCCGACAAAAACACAAGTTCTCCCCCTTTCATCAAACTTGTCGATTCCTTTATTAGTATCTTTTGCATAAACAAGACACCCAAAACCCCTCAAGTTCTCATATACGGGCTTCTTTCCAAGCAAAATTTCATAGGGTGTTCGATTATGTAATATCTTAGCAGGAAGTCTATTTATAAGATAAACTCCAGTTAAGACACATTCACCCCAATAATGAATTGGTAAATAAGCATGAAATCTCAACGCTCTAGCTGTTTGAAGAATATATCCATGTCGTCGTTCTACAACACCATTTTGTTGTGGTGCACGAACACAAGAGCTCTCAAGCACTATGCCACACTCTGTATAATAATTCATCATTTCATGTGACTGAAATTCACCCCATTATCAATTCTAATCCGTTTAACTACTTTTCCGAATTGAGTTTTAACCATGTTGCAAAACAATTTGAGGTATCTACTGACTTCAGACTTAAAATTCATCAAGTAAACCCAAATTTCCCTACTAAAATCATTGATAATGGTAAGAAAATAATGAGCACCGGTAAAAGAAGAAGTTTTATATCCTCCCCAAATGTCACAGTGTATCAAGTCAAAACAACCATCAGTTTGTATAGAACTAGAAAACAAAGGGGATCTAATTTGTTTTGCCCATATGCAGGACTCACATACTTTATTAGAAACTTCACAGATGCCTTGGAGCTTAAGTTTTGATGCATGTCCTAACCTTCTGTGTCAAGTTTCAGCATCAACCACAACAGAGAAAGCACGTCGCATGCAAGAGATGGGCTCCAAGAGATAAAGACCATTTCACTGTTTACCCACTCCAATTAGGTTCTTTGAGGCTAAGTCCTACATAATGCAACAATTAGGTAATAATATCAAAGCACAATTCAAATCCTTGGTCAACTGACTAACAGAAAGAAGGTTGCATTGAAAACTTGATACGTGTAGAACACATTCTACACTGAAACCATTAGGAAGTATTACACTTCCAATACCAGCGACAGGGGCCCTATCCCATTCTGAATTTTAATAGGAGAGCCTGCATGAGTACTTGTGGAAGGATGAATAAGGTTCTCCTCTTGCATGGTATGTTCAGTGGCACCCGAATTGATCACCCACCGTATGTGAAAATTGAACTTACCATCCATGTTGACCGAAAGAGTAGAATTCGGACTTCCACCGCTATTGTTGAGGAAATTCTTCAATTTTGTTAATTGCTTGGTAGTAAAAGCTTGCACCACACCTATTTCTCCAGCAGCATTGGCATCAACATGTGATGCCCTATGCACATGTTGCTGTTTCTTCACAAATCTTCCTCCTTCCTTTTTTCACGACTTTCTTCTTTTCTTTGTCACCGGGTAACCAACTATCTCATAACTAGTCGCAATGGTATGCCAAAGTTTTCCACTGTTCCCACATTGAGGAGGCATCTTGCCATAATCTTTTCCACTCCCTCGTTTCTCTGCACTTCCTTGTCTCTGCACTTGGAATGCAATCCTGTCAAACTGCTGCCATTCATCCTCCATGACCAAGTGATACGCAACCCCTAGTGTTGGCAAGGGTGTTATGCTCAATACCTGACTCCGTATGGTATTGAAAGTGTCGTCGAGACCCATTATGAACTCTTAGATCCACTCCTCCATTTTTTTTGGCAAACTTTTTCAGCATGTCACAAGTGCATATACCACACGTACACGTTGGAGTAATGGAAATTGCATCAATTTCATCCCACAAACCTTTTAACTTAGTATAGCAGGCTAAGGCAGTCATTCATTCTTGTCGCACAAGAGTCAGATTTCTTTTTAATTCATAGGCCTTGGGAGCACTTTCTTTCCCAAACCTCTCTCCAAGATCTTCCTAGATTCTGCGAGTAGTTTTTGTGTGCTTCACACAATTTCTCATTTCTTTCTCCATAGCCACGATCAGCCATCCCTTGACCATGGCATTGCAGCGTTTCCACAAGTGATAATCCACCGAACTGCTTTCAGGTAAAGGAATGGAGCCATCGACGAAACCAAACTTGTTTTTTGCAAGAAGACAATTGTTCATTTCTCACACCAGTCTCCGTAATTCTCATCATTGAGAAGATTGGTAACATAGACATGGCTTGGATTGTTCGAAGTCCCAATATAGTAAGGGGACATAACATCGTTGACAGCTCCAACTTTATCACCTTCTTTGGCCATGAAAGTGTGGAGTGAACAACAAACAATGAAAAATGTGAAAGCTTAATGCAAGATCCAATATTGCTCTGATACCATGAAAAGTTTGATATGAAACAAAATTTTCATTCATTATATTGAGATGGAATATGTTAGCTAGATTTGAGAGTTCTGAAATTTAGTTACTTTGTGAAATCTAGATGGTTATTTTTTTATTATCCATATTTTATTATTTTTCCTTTTGAAATGCAATAAACTATAATGTAAAGAGAATAAAAATATTGTGATGGGTTCACCCGTCTTAATTTGGAACTCTAGTTATTATTATTGCAAATCCAAATGCCAGCCGAATTGAAATAAATTCCAAATTCCAATCGAATTAAAATCTAATTTTATAATGTAGAATCCAACCAACTTCTTGCCCATTTTCTAGAGAAAAAAATCAAAATCTATCTCAATTCTATGGAGTATTGATTGAGTTCTAGCCCTATTTTAAGGGGAAAAAAATCCAAATTTATCTCAATTCCATGGATAATTGACCGACTTCATGCAAAATTTTAAGAAAAATAATTCAAATCTATCTCAATTCTATATATATAACAATGACTGAGTTCATGCCCAATTTTTAGAGAAAAAAATTCCAAATATATCTCAATTCTATGAAATATTGACCGAGTTCATGCCCAATTTTTAGAAGAAAAATTCAAATCTATCTCAATTCAAATATCTCTCAATTCTATGGAGTATTGCTCTCCACTAATCTTAATCTTTCATCTCTTTTCCCGTAACGGAAAAGCTATGGCGGAGGAGGTGGAGCTGCAGGTGTTGAAGCTAGCACCCGTCCATCTCTTTTTCCATTTGTAGTTGCGGGAAAAAGGAGAAAGATTAGGGATGGATCGGGTCAAGGACACCTACTCTCCGTGACGTAGGAAAAATTCTCTTCCGGCCCGTATGACGTAGGGAAAATCCTCTTTGAATTGAGCAAGTGCAGGATCTCTTTGCTCACAATTATATCGTATGAGCGGAATAAAGAAAAAGAACATTTGCATTTGGAGTCTGAAGACATTTTTGGAAAGATATAACTTTGAGAATCGTTTGAGTGCAATAGAGATAAAGACTATTTGTAGTTGGGAGAGTTTAGGAATGGTATGAATTTGAAGTATACAAATCATGCCTTAAATAGAAGGGGCTAGTAATTCATCGATTTTAAAATATAAAAAATAATGAGGGAAATTTGAATTCATTGCCCAAATTGGTCCAAAATTGTTTCTTTAGTGTATAGTATATTGAATTGTCGTGCATGAATTATTTGAGCATCTTTGTACAATAAAAATTAAAATTGGCACAAACATTCACGTGAAAATATTGGCTTAATTTTGAAAGATCTTGCCCATTTTGGACAATTTCTTGCCAATTTGGACGAATTCTAGGCCAATTTAACGAGATCTTGCCCAATTTGGACGAGTTCTTGGCCAATTGGGCGAGGTCTAGCTCAATTATGTATAATTACATAAATTATAGTTCTAATTGAACTATAATATAGTAATCAATTATAATTGTCTACATTACTGTATAACTACATAAATTATAGTTCTAATTGAACTATAATGTAGTAATCAACTATAATTGTCTACATGTATAATTACATAGATTATAATTCTAATTGAACTATAATGTAGCTAGTAATCAACTATAATTGTCTATATTAATGTATAATTACATAAATTATAGTTCTAAATGAACTATAATGTAGTAATCAACTATAATTGTCTACATTAATGTATAATTACATAAATTATAGTTCTAAATAAACTATAATGTAGTAATCAACTATAATTGTCTACATGTATAATTACATAGATTATAATTCTAAATGAACTATAATGTAGTAATCAACTATAATTGTCTACATTAATATATAATTACATAAATTATAGTTCTAATTGAACTATAATGTAGTAATCAACTATAATTGTCTACATTAATGTATAATTACGTAAATTGTAGTTCTAATTGAACTATAATGTAGTAGTCAACTATAATTGTCTATATTAATGTATAATTACATAAATTATAGTTCTAAATGAACGGAGTATAATGTAGTAATCAACTATAATTGTCTACATTAATGTATAATTACATAAATTATAGTTCTTGTTGAGGTTCGAACACTGAGAAATTGGAGCTCTTGGAACTTTGTCAAATAAATAACAACAAGAAACAACAGCGGAAAGCAAGACTAAATCGTGAAAAATGTAATAACTAGAACACGAGAGATAATCGTAGAATATTTTATCAGATCTATGGAAAATTTGACAGCGTGACGGTATAATTTCTTAATAGAAAAATCGATACAAAAATTGGGTTCCTCACCCCTATTTATAGATAGGATAGGGGGAGGGCACATGGTCTAACCCTAGGCGCTGGCAACCCGCGGCTCGCCGCAGTTCTCAGAACAGCTCCGAGTATTTCGGGGTCGGTTAGGGTTCGCAATGGTCGCGCGCCGCTGGGACGTTAGGGTTTCATTCTTCGAAGCGCCTCGACACCGAGCCTCTGAGCTTCTTCGACAGCGAGGAGTTGACCGCCTCGACACCGGGCTCTAGACTTAGGCAAATTCCACTTTTCGTCGCCCCTGGTGGGCCTGCTGTTTATCGAGCTTGGGCCCTGTGGGCCTGGCCCCAACAATAGCCCCTTTTGATTTTAGGGCCTATCCGGGATAGGTGTGATGCAGTATTTTTATCAAGTAAAAATTATCGAACACGAAGACTCAATTCGCCCGTTATTTAAGTAAAAGGGATTGATTATGGAACTTAATATCTAGACGCGATAAAATGATTTGGAATGATCAGTTTTAAACTACCTAAAATTCTAAAGATTAATGTAACAATTAAATGAAATACCAAACAACTTTCTTAAGATTACCAGAGAGAAAATAGTTGAGGAACATAGGATGGATTGGGGTAGATTATGAATATGCTTGGATTTGCTAACTTTACAAAACAATTCCAATAAGATGATTTGGGTCAATTCACATAACTCTAGTTATTACCCTTAGTACCGGTGCAACAACCGTAGATTAATCTCAATTTCAACCTAAGTCTAGGTATGTGAATCTCGATTAACTCCCAAAAGCTCAAGAATTTAATAATCTAGATGCCAATTCACCTATCTTCTACATGAAACAACACCTAACTATTATTGCAATCCCCTCTAATTAACAAACCTATCAAGTTAGTTCATTGAGGCATACCTTCCAACACATGGTGATCAATCATGAAAGGAATACAAATTCAAATCCACAATAATAATCAAACCCTTGAAAACATCAATTACTCAAATCCAAACAATATTCAAATCAATCCCAATCACATCCAAATCCTCAACGATGAGTTTAGCTACTCATGAATATAATGAAAAACATCGAAATCCCAATTTGAATCATAGAAGAGGAAGAGAAAACAAGAAAGCTTAGTGTTTTAAGACGAGTCTTCAATTCTAGCTTCCAAGACTTCCTTCCACCTTCGATTCCCAGCCTTGAGACGTGAAATTCGCTCCTTGTTCGTGCCTTTTTCTCTCTAGGGTTTTCAAAAGTCGAAACATTACTTTGTGACACCCCTTGGCCTTTTATAGTTGAGAAATCCGCAGCCCCAGCAGTTCGATCCCGAACGGGATCCTCCTTTGCAAATTTCCATCCCGAGCGGGATGGAATAAACTTCTCGCCCAAGAATCCCGACAGGTCCCGAACGGGACAGGTGGGTCCCGAACGGGACGGGCTTCGGCCTTCCCATATATTCTCCTCCATTCACGCCAAATTTCCGAGTTCCGAACGCACTAGAGCCTCCCGTGCATGGGTCCCGAGCGGGATCAGCCTGTCTCGAACGGGATGGGCTTCAAATTTCCGTCTTTTTTGTCCTTTTTTCAGTCCCGAACGGGATGTGTGTGTCCCGAACGGGATTTACTTCGCCCTTGGCCTCAATTCAACTCCAAAACTCAAGTTTCTAACACTTTTCGTGTCCTGCACACTCATAACAACTCTAGAACACCAAGTGAAGGAAAATTAATGAAAAGAATAGATATGTGTGAGATTTGTGCACCTAATCCTCATCAAATCATTCAATTCATATTCCAAAAATAGTACAAATTACGCACATATCAAACCCCCCAAACTTAAACCTTTGATTGTCCTCAATTAAAAACAAAAACTAGATTTTCATTCGCTTAGTGCAATGCTTCACGGCTCACCACTATCTATCAATGCATATTTCAATCTCACAAAGTTTTCATGATCCACCATGTTTAGATTAATGCAAAGAACTCAACCTTACCGGCATGTGATCATATAAGGTGTAACACTCACACTCAGCTGTATAAGGTAAAAATTTTCCTTTCTTTCACTCAAGCACAAGTACACAAGTTTCATTCATATCGTTCATCTCTGCCACATTTGTTCACATTGAAACATCGATCTAGAATCAAATAGGACTTTTATCGGGTTGTAACGTGACTTACTAACAGGTAGGGTGTTTTAGGCAAAAGTTACTCATTCATCCCAACCCTTTTCTCAACATTCAACCAATCAACCCTTCAACACGTACGTGCATACTTCTCTTCTACAATCTGATGAGTTCTCACTCTCCTTTTTTTTTTGAATATGCTTTCAAACCTTCTTCCAATTATTTTTCTTTTATTTCTTTTTCTTTTTGCTTTTTTCTTTTTTTCTCTTTCCCACACACTACATATATTTTTTTTTTCTTTTCAATCATTATTTCAACTCACACACTGAATTCAATCTAAGCACACACTTCTTCTTATTTCAACTCATCCCAACCCACAATTTGTTCCTAAACACACATGAAAGAATTCAAGGCTCAAAGTGGCTCCGAAACAATGGTTAGGGCAATTATGTTTCCACCTTATACTCCAATAATATCGAAGGTAGGTACTAAGAAAGAATGGCCTAAGATCATTTTCTAGTTCAATGTAACCTGTTAAACTAAGTGGCATCGACAGACTCTACTCATTCCACTTGTGCCTTGCCTCTCACAACAAATCAATACTGAGGTAAGGTTTACTCATTAGGCTCAAATCTCACAGGTAAAACGTTGTTGAGTTCTAAGCATTAATATAACATGACGTCAAATGCCAAATTTGTTCAACCAAAAGCATGCATCAATTTAAAGTTATTCCGCCCTATCATGAGCTCAAACGATTCAAATCATGTTCATGCCTCGTCACGAATTCAATCTCAAGCCTAAGTTATCACAATCAAGCACACCTCACTTGCAAGTACTCAAATTCAGAATAAACCATTCAATTCATGCTAAGTGTGAGAGTTAAATGTAAGAGTGTGTGTACCCCACTTTCTACAGTTTACCAGGTAGAAAACAAAAAAATTTCGGCATAGTTCCGCTTGTTAAAGCTCTATCCACCTGTATCATCACCATAGCAAACAACAAATACCAACAATTTCCAAATATCACCAACTTCCATCAGTCAAAGATTAATCATTTTACAACCAAATCGAAATACTTCAAGATAACTACCTCAAATGAATCCTAAGTTAACTAACTAAAAACTCAGTACAATAAGAAAGCAAGTAAATCAGTTCCAACATAGCAAGTAAAAAGATAGGGATAAAGGGAGAACCGGCTTCCATCCAACCCCCCCCCCCCAAACTTAGTCCAAAGATAACTAAGTTTGAAAAGGCGGAAAGACGGTGATCACTGCTGGGTAGAGCCCGAAGCATCATCATTCCTCCTGCACCGCCGATAGTAAGCAGGGAACTGAGCAATCAAATCATTCAGCTCAGTCTCGACGCTGGATAATCTAGTGTTCACTCCATCAAACCTTTGCTCCATCCAAGTTCTCTGGGCACCCATATCGGCTCTCAGTCCTGTCACCTCAGTAGCCAAGCCAGCCATTCTCATGTCTAGTCCTGCCATAGAAGAGGACATGCTCTGCATCATCTCAGTCCGCCAAGGGCGACGGGCTCCAGCTGAAGAAGTCCCGGTGCCCTGCTGGCACTGTGGCTCCTCCTCATCAGTGGACTCCTCCTCGTTGTCCTCTTGGACAGGGATAGTGTGCTCATAACTCCTACATGTCCCATCCCGGCCTTTTCTGAACCAAATGGCTCAGTGCGCGGGCGAGTCCAGCAGAAAGTTCACCTCGGAATCGGGAGCAGTAATGGTGGTGGCAACAGTATTGGGCAACATCAACCAGGCGTCGCCCACCACCTTATACAAAAAGGCATTCTCCCGGAGGACGGATATGTGCTTTGCCAATGTAAGCACCGGGAGGTCCACCACAGACGGTGGCACCTCCATCCCTCTCCTCGGGATCTGGAAGTGGTCGAGGATGGGAGTGATCAGGCCCCCACAATAGATGTTGGTGCGGGTAGGAGGTCTGCTCCAGTTGTCTATGGCCACAGCAGCCATGGAGAAGGGGGCTCCAGCCAGTAGGAAATGGAGCAGAAAAAGCTCCGACATGATGACATTGTTGCTCTCGTGGTGGCCGGAGATGGAGGTAGCCACGCTCTTGTGGATATAACGCAGGATCGGGCTCCTAATGAGAGAGCCCTTAACCAGCTTCATCCGTAGAGTGCCCAAAACAGTCTCTCCGGAAATCAGTTGCCAGAAATCCTTGGGATGGAAGCCCTCCTCGGGGACATATCTCACCTCCTCGTCACACCCATAAATAGCATCCAACTCCTTGCGCTCCAAAGTGTAGCTTTTTCCCTCTATTTTGAAAGTGAGGTGGCTCAGCCAGTTACCGGGGCTCTTTCGCACAGACGCGGAAGCCAAAAATTCTCTCGTTTGCTCTTCAAATGCCGGCCACCTTTGGTCAAGCAAAGCGTCCCAATCAATGTTCCCCAACAAGGTCTCAACATCCTCCTGAATTCCCAAGGCGGTAAGAGTAACAGGGCAGGGGTATTTAGAACCATTAACCACACACTTGCTTAAGGTCTTCAGTGTTTTGTACTCCTCATCGGTGAAATTAGATGGGCGTCTAAGTGCTATGTTTTTGTTCGGTAGAGAGAAAGAGGGGAAAAAATGTGATTCTGCGCGGCTCTTATATATACAATCGCGTCCCGTCCCGAGCGGTACAGCCCTATCCCGCTCGGGACGGTCTGAACAGGCCCGGTTCGTGGCGTCAACCAAACCGGTCCCGAACGGGACGAAAGGATCCCGTTCGGGATAGCCTACGGCATTTTCGGCCTTCTCACATGATTCCATCCCGAGCGGGATGCAAAGCTCCCACTCGGGATACGTCAAAAGTTATGAGTCCCGAACGGGACATGAGTGTTACGCTCGGGATTGGTCTCGGTCGGGCAGCGTATTTTGGCTTTTTTTGCATCCCGAACGGAACAGGTGGTCCCGCTTGAGATTTTTCGCGGCCTTTTGCGTAAATTTCCCCCAAAATGAAGTGTTTTCGTCCCTACGTCACTACAATCAACTTCCAACAACATTAGTAACACAGAGTCCCCCCCCAAACTTGATACAATGCAAAACAATATCAAAAAAAATGCATGCTTCTCTATAAATGAAACAAGATAAGTAAATCGAGCTTGGGTTGCCTCCCAAGAAGCGCTGCGTTTAACGTCGGGAGCTCGACAAACTTACCTACTTACCTTTATGCAAGGGAGATTTCATTCACAGCTCGAGGTTGCTCGGAAGTGTGAAATCGCTTAACGTGGTGCCCATTCACCTTGAAGTAGTGGCCATCTTCAGTCTCCAATTCCAAAGTCCCATTCTCGAACACTTCACGCACCTTGTATGGCCCTGTCCAACGAGAACGGAATTTACCCGGAAACAATTTCAAACGAGAATTAAAGAGAAGAACCATATCACCTTTGTAGAACTTCTTCACTCGAATCTGTCGGTTGTGAAATCGTTTGGCTCTCTCCTTGCACAACTTTGTGCTCTTATATGCCTCGTGTCTCCACTCATCGAGCTCATTCAACTTCTGCACCCGGTCCCCTTGAGCTTTCAGAAAGTCCAAGTTCAATGTCTTGATGGCCCAAAACGCCTTATGCTCAACTTCAACCGGAAGATGGCAGGATTTGCCATAAACCAATTGGTATGGGGACATGCCGATGGGTGTCTTGAAGGCTGTCCGGTAGGCCCATAAAGCCTCATCAAGTCGCTTACTCCAGTCTTTCCGACTCAATACCGTCTTCTCCAGCACCTGCTTGATCTCTCGATTGGCCAACTCAGCCTGCCCATTGGCTTGAGGATGATAGGCTGTTGTTACTTGTTGTCGCACCCCATATAGTGCTAGAAGTTTATCCATGAGTTTGTTGCAGAAGTGACTGCCGCCATCACTCACCAAAGCTCTGGGAATGCCAAACCGAGCAACTAAAGACTGCAAACACTTAAGCACCACTTGAGAGTCATTAGTAACAGTGGGTATGGCCTCTACCCATCGAGACACATAGTCCACAACCAGAAGAATATAATTAAACCCAAACGATGGTGGAAAGGGGCCCATAAAGTCAATGCCCCAAACATCAAATATATCCACCTCAATAAAGATCTTTTGGGGCATCTCATCCCTTCGGGTTATATTCCCCATCTTCTGACATCTATCGCAAGCTCGAACCATAGCAATACAATCTTTAAAAACAGAAGGCCAATAAAAACCGCAAGATAGTACCTTCAATGCGGTTTGGTTCGCACCAAAATGACCCCCACTTACCGAATGGTGGCATTCTTCTATGATTTTCCCCCATTCGCTCTGATGAACACACCTACGGATGATACCGTCAGCACACCTGCGGAACAGGTACGATTCTTCCCAGTAGTAGTACTTGGCCTCCTTCAGAAATTTCTTCCGCTGATAGGGCTCCAAATCAGGAGGTAATACACCTGCAACCAAAAAATTACAGAAATCTGCATACCATGGAACACTAGCAACAACTACAGTCATAATCCTCTCATCAGGAAAATCTTCCTTAATCAACCTATCCTGATTGTCACCTTCAACTGGATTCTCTAACCTAGAAAGATGATCTGCAATTACATTCTCACAACCTTTCTTATCCCTAATTTCCATGTCAAATTCTTGTAAAAGCAAAATCCATCTAAGCAACCTAGGTTTCGAATCAGTTTTAGCAAATAAGTATCTAATTGTTGCATGATCAGTGTAAACTACAGACTTTGCTCCTATTAAATAAGCACGAAACTTATCATAAGCATAAACAACAACAAGTAACTCTTTCTCAGTCACAGTGTAATTCAATTGAGCAGGATTTAGTGTTTTGCTAGCATAGGCAATAACTCTAAAATTTTTATCCCTAATCTGTCCCAGAGCTACCCCCACAGCAGAGTCACTAGCATCACACATTAAAACAAAATCCTCCTCCTAATCTGGAGTCACTAACACAGGAGCTGTTACAAATGCGTTTTTCAACCTTTCAAAAGCATTCACACAGTCTTCACTAAATTCAAAGGGGACATCTTTCTCTAGCAGACTACACAAGGGTTTAGTTATCTTGGAAAAATCTTGGATAAATCTCCTATAGAACCCAGCATGTCCCAAGAAACTCCTAACCCCTTTAACTGTCTTAGGCAAGGGGAGTTGTTCAATTGCAACTACTTTAGCCTTATCAACCTCTATCCCCCTACTAGATACCTTATGTCCTAATACGATTCCCTCTCTAACCATGAAATGACATTTCTCCCAATTTAATACAAGGTTAGTCTCCTCACATCTCTGCAACACAGTTTTTAAATTCTCTAAGCAATCATCAAAAGACAAACCAAACACAGAAAAATCGTCCATAAAGACTTCCATAATATTTTCAATAAGACCATGAAAGATGGACATCATACACCTCTGAAAAGTCGCCGGTGCATTGCACAGCCCAAAGGGCATCCTCCGAAAGGCGAAAATCCCGTAGGGACAAGTGAAGGCTGTCTTGTGCTGGTCTTCATGTGCCACCACAATCTGATTGTATCCAGAGTATCCATCCAAGAAGTAATAATGAGACTTTCCTGCAAGACGGTCAAGCATTTGATCAATAAAGGGTAACGGAAAATGATCTTTAAGAGTAGCATTATTTAAAGCCCTGTAATCAATGCAGAAACGCCATCCGGTAGTTGGTCTCTCAATCACTTCTTCTCCTCCAGGCTTGATAACCTTCTCAAATCCCCCTTTCTTCGGAACCATGTGAGTCGGGCTAACCCACTCACTATCACTCGGAGCATAGATGATATTATTGTCCAGCAGCTTCATCACCTCCTTTTTCACCACCTCTTGCATCTTCGGATTTAGTCTCCTTTGAGGTTGTCTTTTTGGCTTGCTCCCTTCTTCCAGAATAATTTTATGCATCACAATAGACGGGCTGATACCCCTTATGTCGGATATCTGCCACCCTATAGCTGATCTGTGCATCCTCAGGACCCTCTTCAGTTTTTCAATTTCCAAGTCAGACAATGCAGAGTTGATATTGACTGGATACGTGTCCTTCTCCCCAAGGAAGATGTATCGGAGGCTATCTGGCAATTCCTTCAACTCCACCACTGGGGCTTCGTTCTTGCTCTGTTCCTTCTTCAATCTCGCCTCTAGCTCCTCCTCCTTAGTCCTCAATTCCAGAAACTTCACATCCTGCTTTGGTTTGACCTCTGGTGCATCTTCCAACGATTTCACCATCTCTAGCAACTCATCACAAATCTCATAAAGCTCATCAAAATCAAGGTTAGAGTGCAGAGAGTCATGAATAACCTCTTCAAGAGCATCTTTCTTCTCATGATCAAAAGACAAAGGGAAAGATAATACCTCAATGTTGTTGCACTCATCATACCTGTCCTCGTGCTTCTTCATTGCATCTGAGATGGAGAATGTAATCTTTTGGTCGTTGAAACGGAGAGTCAGCTCTCCTTCCCTCACATCAATCCAGGCTCCTCCAGCGCGCAGGAATGGTCTCCCTAGAATTAACGGCACATTCTTGTCTTCCTCCATATCCAGAACTACAAAGTCCGCTGGGAATATAAAGTCCTTGACTCGGACTAGAACATCTTCTACAATTCCCTTCGGCTGTGATAGAGAGTGATCTGCCATTTGGAGAGTAATGGTGGTAGGTTTGATCTCCCCAATTTGCAGTCTATTGAAGATAGACAGCGGCATCAGATTAATGCTCGCACCCGAATCACACAGTGCATGGCCAAACTCCAACCCTCCAATGACACAGGAGATGGTGAAACTCCCCGGATCTTGCCTCTTGATAGGCATCTTTTTCTGGATCATGGCACTGCACTCTTGAAACAAGTTCACTGTCTCGAACTCTCCAAATCTCCTTCTTTGTGTCACCGATTCCTTCAGGAACTTGGCATAACCAGGAATATCTTGCAAAACCTCCAGCAGTGGCAAGTTAATCTGCACCTTTCTCAAATGGTCTAGAAACCTTGCAAATTGCTTGCTCAACTTATTCTTCGCAAGTCTTTGAGGAAAGGGTATGTTGCTTCCCTTAGAAATTTCCTCAGATGTGCTCCCCTTTTGTGTTTTGACTACCTGGGGAGTCACTTCCGTTTCAATCTCCTCCTCTTCTGAAATTTTATCCTGGTGCCCTTGTTTTTCTTTACCCGCTGTGGGATTACTGGGCACATCATATGACCTACCACTTCTTGTGGTTATAGCACTGCAATTCTTCTTCGGGTTGGCTTCGGTAACACTGGGAAACTGCCCCTGCTTATTACTCCCGCTCACATGCTTAGCAATCGTAGAGATCTGATTCTGTATTTCTGTCATCATACTGTCGTATTTATCAAATCTCTTCTCAAGTTCCTCTTCTCTAGAACTTTGTCCTCTTCTGTCCTGCTGCCCATACTGCCTCCTCAGATTATCACCCCCATTCTCTTGATTCGATCCTTCTCCTCGCTGCTCAAATCCAGGAGGTGGATTCATAGCATTATTCGGATTCCCATAAGATAGATTCGGGTGGAATCGGTTATTGGGATGATATGGAGGGTTATCATTCTGATAGTATGGCCTTCGGTAGTTCCCATAATTTCCTCTGGCAATGTAGTTCACATCATCAACTGACTGGGCTTCCAATTGTCCCATCTCACTGTATTGATTCGGGATCTGAGTTCCTCCCCTTGAGGAACTCCCCATGTGCTGCTGTTGCTGTTGGGTTCTGTCCAGAAGAAGAAGATCCATCTTTATTTCCAAAGAAGCCATCTGGCTGCACTGATTTGGAATCTGAGTTCCTCCCTTTGAGGAACTCCGCATCTGCTGCTGTTGCTGTTGAGCTCTATCCAGAAGAAGAAGATCCATCTTTGTTTCCAAAGAAGCCATTTTTTCCTTCGTTTCTTCTTGATCTCTCATAGCAGCGACACTCTTCACAACTCTATAATCCCTTTTGTCTTTCGGCCACTTGTAACTGTTTTCGGCCAGCTTTTCAATCGCCCTCATGGCCTCATCTTCCTCTAGATCAAGGAAGTCTCCTCCACCAATATTATCCAGTCGGAGTTGTGTGTCATTATCCACTCCAGCATAAAAGAGGCAAATGATTTCTGCATCAGACATCCCATGTTTTGGACATTTCCTCAACATCTCTCGAAACCTGTCCCATGCCTCATACAGCGGCTCATCATATTGCTGGCTGAATGCCTGAATTTCTGCCTTCCTTTTCAGTGTCAGCCCCGGTGGGAAATACTTCAGCAAAAACTTCTCCTTCAGATCTGCCCATGTTCTTATCTCATTCGTTTTCAATCCTATCAACCACGACTTAGCTTCGTCCTTCAAGGAGAAGGAAAATAGGTACATCCTGATTTGCTCCTGGGGGACTTGGTTAATCTTTATCATGTCTGCCACCTCCAGGAACTGCGTGATATGACTGTTCGGATCTTCATTAGGTTTCCCTCCGAATTGATTCTTCTGTACCATCTGAGCAAGCTGGGGTGTGATCTCGAAATAAGTAGCGTCAGTCCGCAAATTGAATCCATCAATAGATTCTCCCCTCGAAGGTCGGAATAGATTTTGAAGAGGATTTCTCTTTCTTCTCTACGATCCTGTTCCCCTTGATAGCGCGTTTTTCAACGCGCTAAAGCTGCAAGTGTACAGACCA
>JAPKLW010000023.1:1382821-1520699 GCA_026898455.1 Plectranthus barbatus | reverse complement strand
GTACGAAAACACTTAATCATATATGCTTTCAGTATACAATCCCAACACATTCTGGTTAAACTTGGCTTTCGCCCATACCAGAATTTTAGAGGCATTTTAGGACTAATTTATAAGGTACCATGTTAAGCAAATAGGCCATTGTCTCCACGGCATATCCCCAAAACAAAATTGGCAAGCTCGATTAACTCATCTTAGACCTAACCATTTCCAAAAGAGTCCTATTTCTACTTTCTGCCAAACCATTTTTTTAGGGGTTCCTGGTGCAGTCCACTGGGATGTATTCCTGTTGTCTGACAAATATTAAAAGAACTTGTTACTGAGGTATTCCCCACCACGATTCGATTGTAGTGTTTTGATAATCTTCCCTAGCTTCTTTTCTACTTCTGTCTTGAACTTTTTGAATTTCTCAAAATATTCAGACGTGTAGCGAAACAAATAGACATATCCAAACCTTGAGTAATCGTCAATGATGACTTCTGCCTTTTCATCTTTGTCTAATTTCTCAAGCATGTCCTTAGCCTCAACAACTGTCTTGTCAAAAGATGATAAAATTGGAGCTAACTCGAATGCCATGATGTAATATTCTTCTAGAATCAGTGCCCTTAGTAACTCATTTAGAGAAAACTTGCGCCTGCCATAAAGAAACTTGATGAAATCATCAAAAAATATCAAAGAGAGAGTTCAAGAAAATATCTCTGCCCGATCATTTATTTGTCCACCTCTCTTCCTATACTTTTTCATGATGTTCATCATTCTCATTATATCCCTCTAGATCTCAATAGTAGTTTGGAATTTCTTGTACTTGAGCTTTAATTCTACAAATTGTTCATGATGAAGAAGTAAGCAAAATCATCAGAAGCTTTCCATCTGTTATAGAATTGTCGCTCATAAATAGAACCTTTCCTAGACTGAGGAACTACTGGATCCATAGAAAGTACATAGGCATGGTTAGCAGATGAGAGAATATACGTGAAGCAATATTTCCATTCAGGAATGTTTGACCTGTTAAAGGGTTCAGTGTTATGAGATTTACAACATGAGGAGTAGACATATCTGAAAACAATAAATTAAAGCAAAAATTAAAATATAATCGAAAACTATTGAAGCACATAAATATTGAAATCTTATGTTAAAACAATATTAATGTTTTCTCCAATTTGCCCAAGTAATACTATTGGAAGCTACACATGTAGACGTTTACAACAAAACACTTGACTAGACTGCATCTTTCAATTCCTGTCCTTCAATTCCAATCCATGTCAGTGTTCCTTACACAAATGGAATTAATAATCGGAGACTAACTAAGACCATATTATCCTCCTGAGCAGGGACATTACAAATGAGTTATACTCTGGACAATATCTAAGCTAGCATACAACCAAAGCCAACCCTCGCATATAAAGATCGACTAGAATACACCGTGATCCTTTATAATAAGGTTGTCTCATTTAATTCAATCACTAGAAGACTTATGAAAGTTCCATACGCAAGCTACTCATGTAGACGTTTATGCATGAGCTCCGACTTCTCACATGAATTAAATGTTGTCTTAAGAAATCTCATCTATTAGAGCTTATGAATAATAAATTAAGTAAGCTACACATGTACAAGTTTACTTAATAAATTACCCACTTCCAATAAAGGATCGCTTTGTGGAGGTCTTATAAATAAACAACTTAGTAAATTTTCTAGTTCATAAGGTTCAATTGCACATATTATTTTATGTATCCATAAATTATAACATTACTAAAATTCTATCACGCAAAGCATAAACCCCAAATTCATAGTTATAATTTATTTAAAAAAAACAAATCACATAAGCATGCTTTAAAGTAGTAAATAAAAGCATTAAACATGCTCCTATTGTCTAAAACACGCTTAGATGTTGTGCAATATTTAAACACATATATCATGCGAGAACAAATAATAAAACAAATAAAAAATGTCCTCATGGCTTCATGATATAATTTAAAAATAAATCCTATCTATTACACGTTGGATTTATTTTACAGATCTTAGACTGGGCTCCCACTACTTGGACGGAGATCTGATTTTATTCTTTGAACTTGTGCCTCCAAGATTTGATCCGTCAGAAAATAGGACAACTGGGCCTGTTAACACGTTGCATGCCCGAGCACACACTGAAGCCCGAAACATGCATGGACATGGCCCGACGGGCCACCACTGGTGAACCACCGTCGCTAACGGGGAACCAGCCGGAATTGCGCAACATCTGCACAAATGCAACGCGCACTTGCAGCCTGCATTCCACCACCCCCGACCGATGCCCGTTATTGTTATACCGCCCTCGGCCTACTCTGGCGTCGCCCAATGCTGGCCACCTGCTTCTCCTATTATCGGACACCATCGGTTGCCGGAAAATGCATGAGAAGACGCGGTTCGAATTCACGCAAGCTGCGCGCTAACCCTAAGGTTTGCGACACCCGCAGCCGCACTCTAGTTCACCACCAGTTGCCCCTGTTTGCGCCACCTCCGTCCCGAGCT
Organism: Plectranthus barbatus; assembly: GCA_026898455.1. NCBI lineage: Eukaryota > Viridiplantae > Streptophyta > Magnoliopsida > Lamiales > Lamiaceae > Plectranthus > Plectranthus barbatus. Next base: position 1,518,194 of record JAPKLW010000023.1, on the reverse strand, counting down.
GCTGCATCATTGATGTCGACTGCCGGAAGGATAGAGCGCTGCAGCGAACGCGTGTAGGGTTGCAGGAGGTCGAACACGTGAACGGAGCCTAAGGCTCCACCGAGCGTGCGCCCATGAGCTCCTGTCCACCATTGCCAACTGCAGGCCCTTCTGCCACCTCTGCGCGCCGCCGTGATGCTTCATCGATTGCCTCATAGCCACTCCTGGGTGCGCAGGCTGCTGCTTGCGTGCGTGGTCGCACGCAGCGAACCCTTGGGTTCCGCCACTGTGCACCACCGCACGTGGCTGGCCCGCCCCTCGCCAGCTGCTGCGTCTGCGACCTCCGTCGCCCTTTACAGTTTCACGACCGCCATGCACGGAACTCATGTCGGTATCTTTGTGCGCCGCTGCGTTGCATCGTGTTGTTCCCTAGTTCTTCGTATTCATTTTACAGATTATATTTAAAATATAAAATTACAAGGGAAAACATCCTACTACAATTTTGGAATTTAAATCTAACCATGGAGTTATCTCGTGGATGAAAAACGAATCAATATAATGGGCAGATTAACCCAAGAACCACGAGGAAAAAAAAATCATACAATCCAAAACCTTTAATCTATAGCAATTCAATAATAATAATCATGCATAATTATATGCAATATTATATTTTTCGATAGATCCAATTAAATCAACATCGCTCTGAAACGAATTGAAGGGATTTTGAATGCCGTGAATTGAATCACTTAAATCCATATAAGTGCAGATCGATAATTGGATATAAAGAATAATTACTATGCCTATGATTGATCTTAGCATGTTCCTATTGAATATACATAAGAATGTTTATGCGGAATTCCTGGATTGTAGAAACTGAAGAACGTGATGTGCAAAGATTTGATCCTTGATCCTCTTTCCCGCGTAACAAGACTTATTCCTATAAGACGAAGGAATTAAATCTATGAAATAAATAATAATTGAATTCGAAACTGAGGAGAGAGAAGTAGAAAATGATCCTCCAGACTGATCTTCTGATCTATATCCTAACTCCGATCCAAAAATCTGGTGAAGATTCCCTTCGAATTCTTTGCCTATCGAGAAGTAGAATTTCCTCCTCCTTCTCAGATCTAGTCCCCTATCACAGCTCCCAAATCTTGGTCTAATGCTTTGCAACTTATGATCTTGTGGTGTGTTGTGATCTGAGAACCTGACACCTATTTATAGGAAAAATCTGATCTCCAGATGGGCCTGAGCTTTCATGGGCCAGACCAGGGACCAATATGCAAATAGAAAATAAGGTCTATAAATTAATTAATTCCCATATTTAACCCACAATATAATTAATTAATTAATATTTGTTTATTCCACCGTAGAATCAATATGGTCGTACCTATATGCTACCACGTGGTGAGGAATAGGTTGCATAGGTTCGGTATATTCCCACATTTAAGGTTACAGATATTCATTAAACAAGCCATTAAATTAAATAACATCTTATATTTCCGAGTCAATCCACTCAACCCTTTTCAATTATGCTTGAACATAATCATCCTGAAAGACTTTAGCATAACGAAACTTTTGGGCTGCTTAGGGAATCTCACCATCCTATTCTGGATGTGGTAACCTAGTTCTAGTACCAGATAGTAATATACAATTTTCTACAACACAAGATACAGATATACAAGCTCGACTAGAGCCTTTCACTGCATCTCAAAGTGACACACAATCTGTGTATACTTCTGTACCTTCATCTAGGCTTAGTATCTCATCAAGCCACCAAGATCAAGATTCCATTAATCTCAGATAAAGGAATCAATCTTAACTTAGGTCATATCAATGCATACCCCCACACCAACATACAAAGCAACCAAGATAAGCTGCTTATGACCCCGTATGCTTCAGCCTATACCAACAGTCTATTATGGGACTATCTCAGCTGTGACAACCATTTATATCTCACTAGGTCAGATGATCCATACGATCTTCCGTGATCTACTACACACCGTATGATATCGCTATCGACGAGATAATAGAGTAAGGGTGTTTGCAAAACATGTTTGTTAATTCAGAGAGGAGATGATCATACAACATTCATGATTCTCAGTATATTAATCAATAAACCTTGTACATAATATACCAATCATAATGCTTTCAGTATATAATTCCATCAAGCCTGCCCTGATAGACGACTGCCTAGAAAACTGAATAGAGAGAAGATCGTGTACTTTCTAGCAATTCACCTGAAAAGGTTTCACCCCTTCATGGTTGTTGATTTCTACAACAATGCGGTGGTAGATACGGATGTCAAGGCTTTCAACACCTCTGTAGCAGGCACGTCAATTCGAGTGATATCAAGTGCCGAGTAAGGTGTTCAAACTAAGAAATTTTAGAGTGCAAATCCATACTTACCTGCAAGGAGGTTGTACACAGAAGATCTGGGAACACATGGAGGAGCATTGGAATCAATGGAAGATGGAAAATGTACCGACCGGGTGGAAAAGGAATCACAAGACGAATGAGCTCGATCCTTTCTATTAATTCTTTTGGTGATATTGCAATTTCCATGTTGCAATGTGAGGTAGGCTCATTCTCAAAAATGAGCAAGAACAAGTATTCCTTACTGATGGTGATAGACGATGATGTCCATGGCAACTAGGCTGAGTTTATCTTTGAAAGGTTGCTCGATTATGTGGGGAGGAAGACCACAATTGAGAGTAAGGGCACTTTTTCCACGAATGTTGGCATCGGCTTGAAAACAAGTTTTTTGTTGGAGAAGTTGCTGGAAGTGGTGGATGATGGCGAACACTTGATCCCTACTGACTTCATCCCAACGAAACACAACGTGAAGGATTCCAGTACTGAAGAACAGGGTGGAGATGAAGAAGAAGAAGGCGGTGATAAGGAGGGTGGTGATTAAGGTGATGGTGCTAATGAGGAGGCCATGGAGCATAAGCTGAGAGGGAAGAAAGTCTCCAGACGATGATGGAGGACCTCCCCTCACAGACTAACCTTGGGGAGGATTCGACCAAACCTCAATATAGGAGGTTAAAGAAAAAGTTTGACATTGAGAGGCCGAAGAAGCCACCGACTCGAACTCAAGGGAGGTTTGAGGAAGTCAGTATACCCAATGTTGTTCCCAAGAAGACAAGGACTCATACCTCCGGGCTGCTGGAACGCAAGAACAAGGAAGGTGAGAATGAGCCTATTGAGAAAGGCAGTAAGAGGGCCAAGATGGAGGAGGAGTTTAGGAGGTATGCTGAGGCAGAAGCTAAAAGTTCCAAAGGCAAGGAGAAAGTTTAGGAGAGCAGGAAGAGAAAAGGGGATGAATATGATCCTAACATGGATACATCCGCTCGAGGGAAGCTAACCTTCAAGGAGCCCGAAGCTGAGATCATTCAGGAGGTAGAAATTCATTTTATATCTGATACTCCGGAGCATAGAGCTTTTGCCAATCTATACAAGAAGGCTCTAGGGGCAGATCAACATCCTAAAAAGCAACCCGCGAAGGAGACTATTGAGGTGTTGGCTGAGATTGAGTTAGTTGAGAGGGCGACCAACCCTGTAGAACCGGTGAAGGAAGGAGAAGATGAGTCGGAGGTACCTGAGAAAGAAAAGGAAGTTCAAGTTGAGGCAAGGGAGACCAAGCCAGTAAAAACGGCGGAGGAAGTTGTTTCAAAAATTGCTGAACTTGTTTTCGCTGAACAAGAGAAGGATGAGGAAGGATTGCGGGTGACCACCCCGAATAAATTAGCGGAAGAAAATAAGAAAGCGAAGGAGGTTGAGCAAGGGGTAGCCTCTTCCCATGCTGAGACTAACTACTCAGCTTCAGCTTGAGCATGTTCATGTTGAGTCTTCACAAGGGTGACAAGGAGATGATATGGATATTGAGCTCTCATCTGATAACTCCCTGATCCAATCCGATTAAGAGACCGAGCTGAGGAATCCCACCATCCATGAGTAGTTTGACTTTTCAAAAGATATGAATGGAGTGTGGAGGTATCACCCGTAGGATTTGAGGGCCAAAGACCAAATCTACAAGCCCAGAAAGTTTGGTGAATACAAGGTTCCTCTCAGTGGGCTCCCACATTCTGAAATATCCTCTAAAAGCATAAGGAATTGGTGCCCGATCGCTGGAAAAATAGCCAGACAAATTATAGTACAACGATAAATAAAGTTATAATTCACACTAAGGTGGTCGAACCCACAGAGGCTGTATATCAAAATCGTCCTATGTACTAGCCATAGTTCTTAAAACATAGTTGTTTGAGTACTAGGGGTTTTTGTTTTATAATTTAAAGATGACAATGTTGAAAGTAAAGGTTTTTTAGAACATAAAATAAAGATACAGATTCCAGGGCAGATATTCTTATCATCAACATGCAAATTCATCAACTCAGCAATGGAGATTAATTCAGATTCATATGGATGAAAATCCATGGTTGGGTAATTAAACCCGAGATTACTAAATTGTGACTATCTCCTCTCGGTATCAAGAACACAAATTAGCCAATCTCGATAATTATCTAATTAAATCCTACAAATTAATTCTTCCTTTTGAGACAGAAAATAATTGTATTTAATTTCTTTTTCCTATTACCAATTTTCACCTCTCGGTTCAATAATTGATAACTAGAAACCTAGATTCGAATTCATCCCTCGATCCTTCTTTAAATCAACATTTGATTAATTAAGCTCTAGAAATTAAACCACGCTATTGAGTTGAATCATTCAATTATGCATCAGATAGATTATAAAAGCCCTAGAACCTATTAAGGTTTTTAGCCACAAATAATGATTCGAAATAACAAAAACATATTATTAAACATATAAATTACCTTACAAGGATAATAGGAACCTTGAAGGTCTCTAAAAACTCCAATGCTAAATATAAATAATATAAAATCAGAGATAATTTTCGAGCCTAATGAATTTAGTATTTATAGAGGAGCAAAAACATCTAAACTAGGTATTGAGCTAAAATATCAAAAAATAACCAAACTAAGCAGATTTTCCTTCTCGGGCTTCTATGTCGATCTATACAGTGTGTGTCGATCGACCCACATGCATCCATGTCGACTGGTAGTCTTCAACCTTTATGTCAATCGACACAGAGCTTGTTGATCGACATCCATGAAAGTGTGTAGAGCCATCTTCCTGCTTTGCCTTCGTGTGGGCCCCAAAATCAGAGTGCTAAACTGTGCAACGGAAGGTTTGTGTATGTAACGAAAGTATTAAATGAAAATTGCACTAGTTTGCATAAACAGAGTATTGTCAGTTTTGTGTGTAGAGAGTATTGATGAACTCTGAAGAACGCGTGCGCGGAGATGCCCTTTGATCTTTCCCACGCACAAAGATTTAATTTCCTAACAGATTGAGGATATAAATCTATGAAAATAATAATGATATTTTCGAAAAACAAGGAGAGAGAGAAGAAGAAAAATCCTCTTGATTTGATCTTCTGATCTGTATCCCGACTCGATCTGAAAATCTAGTGAAGATTCTCTATCAGATCCCTTGCCCGGTTGAGAAGCAGAATTTCCTCCTCGTTCTCAGATCATAGTCGATCACCACAGCTCCCAAAACTGGTTTGCTGTGTGCAACTTATGATCCTGTGGTGTGTTGAGATCTGAGGAACTGAGGCCTATTTATAGGAAAATACTGGACTCCTATTGGGCTTGAGTTTCATGGGCCAGACCAGGACCAAAATGCAAATAGCAAATAAGGCTATCAATTAATTAATTCTCATATTCAACCCAGAATATAATTAATTAATTAATATTGATTCATTCCACCAGAGAATCAATATTGTCCTACCTATTTGCTACCACGTTTTGAGGTACGGGTTGCATGGGCTCGGTATATCCCCACATTTAAGGTTACAGACATTCGTTAATTAATTTAAGCTCTGACAAGCTATTTAATTAATTAACATCTTATATTCCTGAATCAATCCACTCAAACCTTTTCACTTATGCTTGAACTTAATCAGCCTGCAGGACTTAGCATAACAAACCTTTTGAGTTGTTCAGGGAATGTCACCATCCTATACTGGATGTGGTTACCTATTTCCAGTACCAGACAGTCATACACAAACTTTTATTACCTAAGATACAGATATACAAGCTCAACTAGAGCCTTTCACTGCAACTCAAAGTAATACACAATCTACATATACTTCTGTACCTTCATTTAGGCTTAGGATCTCGTCAAGCCATAGAGATCTAGATTCTTTTAATATCAGATAAAAGAATCGATCTCGACTTAGGTCCTTATCAATGTGTGCCCCACACCAGCATACCAAGCCATCCAAGATAAGATGCTTATTACTGCGTATGCTGAAGCCTACACCGACAGTTGATCTTGGAACTGTCTCAGCTGTGATAACTATTTATATCTCGCTAGGTCAAATGATCCATATGATCTTTCGTGATCTTCTACACACCGTATGATCTCCTTATCGACGAGATAAGAGGATAATTGCGTTTGCGACACATGTTTGTTAATTCAGACAGGAGATGAACATACAACATTTATGATTCCCACTATATTAACCAATCGACCTTGTACATAATATACTAATAATAATGCTTTTAGTATATAAATCCATTAGATCGTGCCTCCCAAATGTGTTGCGGTTCCCAGGAAGGCTCGGGCAAGCCATGGTTGGCTTGGGCGATCCGAGGCCCTGTTTGCTCGCCAATAAAAGGGGAAAAATTAGTTAATTGAAGAACTTTTGCCCAAAATTAGAATAACCGTCACGATATTTCTCCCTAGATTCATCTAAAAACATTTCCCCAACCAAAATCAAGGGGAATCAAGCAACATTCCATCCATTTGGTGAAGATTGAAGAAGGAAGGGAGGTAGATTGGATTCACGGAACACAACCGAAGAAGATCAATAGTTGACCTTGAAGTTTTGTAATGAATTCTTTCAATTCTCAATTTGTATTGTACTTAACTCAAGGTATGGAGAACTAATTTCATTAGTGAGTGTTTTATTACGGATATTGTAATGGATTGAATCGATTATGCTTGTTTACTTTCTTATGAAGGGTTGATTTGCACTTGAGCTTGTTCTTGCCTATTAGGTGTAGGGAATAGCCAGCCTTTAGGTAGTTGACGTGAACGTTGCAGCCAACACGCGGACGGAATCGTCGTGATAAGTGCATAATCTTATAGTTCTAGTTCCAATCCCTGTGCGGGGTAAGGGTTGTAGGGCAATAATCGACGGTCGGTTGGGAGTGGCCTATGAGTTAATAACGTAGCTGTTTGCAATTCCTAGTTTCATCTACCGCTAGTTATCCGTAGCAAGTGACTAGCAACATAAGAGTTGGTTGCTCAACCTCATAGGAATTAAAATTCTTTTGCAACATAACTTGGTTTAATTCGGAACAATTGATGTTTACAATCACTCACTATCTTCTAAGATTGTCGGATTTGTTATCTTAATCTACCTATACCATTGATTGAATTGATTGATTGGAGAAGTTAGCAATTTGTTTAATAGTTGATTGTTTGCATTTAAAGTTTTGTTTACAATTCATTGCCTAGATAGATAAAAACCAACGACTTTTGTGTAACCTAGCTATTGATACCTTTAATGGAGTAGATGATATCCACTTGAGCGAATTAGAAAAGAGACCGGATTGATAATTTTAACTTGTTAATTGTGTGTGCTTCACACGGCTACCATAGATACAAGCCTCCTTACAATCTGTACATCGTCTGTCGGCACCTTCGTCCTCTGGTCAGCTGTGGCACTCGCCTAGGAACTCCTTGCAGACTCAGTCTTCAGGTTGAAGTGGGAATGCACTCGCAACCTCCTTCCTGTTGGTTGGATGTTTACTTGTTCTTCCCAGAACTAAGGCTAGATGTTTACATGTTCCTCCCAAAACTCAGGTGATTGGCATACGCCCGTGAGAATCAGAATCTCAGACTAGGAAACTGACTGCTATGAATATATCTCAGAAAGATATATTCACAAAAAAAGAGCTTCAGCTTTACAGCTTCAGCCTTGTGCTAGGAGAAGTTAGCACGGTATAACTTGAGTCAGAGACTTAAGTCTCGTGTAAGGAAACACGGAAACTCAGGGAGTTTACAGAGAGAGATCCTCTTTGTCGTGTGAAGACTTTTGGATTCTTAGTTCGGAGTTCTCACAACCTCGTATGTTTATGCGTTGATCATTAACCATTGAAGGTTGAGGTGCAGACCCTTTCATAGAGGATTTTCTCAAGTTATTTTGAATTTTTGCCCATTAGAAACATAAATCAAAACGTTAAACTCATGGAAGATATTAACCAATCGTCGCCCATGCCTTGGGTCTGCGACCTGCTCTATTGTGCTGCATCAGTGTTCCATACACTAACCTTATGTCAAACTAAGTTCTCAGTTTGAGGAACCCAGGTTTGGATAACCTCGTACTGACTTACACTCGGGCATATTTACATACCTAAGTCTGACTGAGCTTCAATATTATTCGAATAGCTCGATCTAAAAGGTACATGCTCTTTTACTGACTTTCAAAATTCAATACAGCTTAGCCCTCATACTGACTTCCCTTGGTCAGTATGGTAAACCCTTTTACTGACAGTCCACAGTTAGTATGGCAAACGCCCTCGTACTGATTTCTCCGGATTAGTATGGAATACCCTCATACTGACTTCTCTTTTCTCAGTACGTGGAAGCCCTCATACTTACTTCTCCTTGTTAGTATGGTAGACCTTATACTGAGTGCTCCATCTCATTTTAGGTTAAGGCTATACATGGTGAAAACCAAGTTTCAGGTGTGTAAGTAGTCAGTTCTCGAGCATTCTTGTTTGCTCGGTCTTTAGCCTAAGTTCTATTACATCTCAATTCGATGCTATACAAGGATTACATATTTCGAACTCTAGACTTTGAAAATGTGACTAAGATGGCTTATAATCTTTGACCCACCAAAACACAAAAAGTAAGGAAGGATCTCTCAAACAAAAATCCTAACAATTTCCCCCTTTTTGGTGTGGTCAAAGCCATCGGGAGCCTAAGCCAGTGAGGTGTGGATAACTTTAAAGTTTTTACTGATTTGACAATTAGTCACATAAACTTTAAAATGTTCCCCCTCACAAATAGATTTTCACTTAAGATCTTCTCCTTATAGATTCGGAGAGACATTGCTCAATTGATTTTTCAAGTCAGTATAGAGCAGTTAAATCTTAAGTAGGAGAGAGTCAGAAGCCTACTAATTACACTAGATTGTGTAAGTTCAGCGTATGAAGAATGAAGACCATTGTTGGACTAAAAGAGATTGTCTCAATAAGTCAGTTTACCCTTTAATAATTTTCATTACAAGTACAGGGATAAAATAACAAAAAGAACACTATTACAGAACTATTTTCAAGTCTATACTAGGCTGTTTCCGGTCTTAATGATGTTTTTCAAACTGGCTGCTGTTGTAGTCCGCACGTTGAGGGAAGGTGGTTTGTTTTTCTGGCAAGCTTTTTAAGAATTCCCTCATGTCGACTTTTGAGCAGCGATTACGGAGGTAGTGCTACTATGCACTTTTTGGGAAGGAAAGATCAGAGTTAACCTCTTCCCCCCTTCGGGCTTCTTTTTCATTTACTGATCTCTTCTTTATGAGATAATAGACGTAGCAAATAAGTACTCTATGTGGTCATGCCCCGTTGTTGGCATGCCACTGAGCAGCAGTCATGAGATGTGTTCCGTGTAGAAGGAGACGACAACGGTATAAGAGATCTTATAATTTCTTTTGCTTCTGCTACAACCTTTTTGGCTCACTCACGTTGTAGTTTCTGATGTCCTCTGCACCTCCTGTACTTCTTTTCCCCCTCTTTGACCGCACCGAAAAGGGTGGTGAGTTTATGTTAGGAGGCTTGGGCTCTAACGCCATTTTTCTTAATCTAAGAGAAGTTTTGGTTGAAGACGAAGTATAAACTAGGAAGGAAGGGTTTGACAATGCAGAAAGGAGAAAAGTGTTTTATAGAGGAAACATATGAACCCTATTTATAGAATAGAGAAAAGTCATTTGAAAAAAGTACATGTACATTGTGACCTTTCGGTTTCCTGATATTCGGTGACGATTGAGATACGTTGCCTTACGATGCACATTCGGGATTTGACTGGAGTGACGTGGGAAGGAGCATTATCCACATCCTTCCTTCAGAAGTCTTCTAAGTGTGAAAAACAAAATTTGGTTTTCTTTAGCATTTTCGTTCGAAACTTGGTCGGAGTAAGTTTCAAATTCTTTCGATGCCTTAGACAGTGGCTTCTGCTTTGCTTGGTTTTATGGCGAGCTTCATACCGATTTGCGTTGACATTTTGTGAGGGAGGATCCTCCAAGAGTAAGTATGGAGTCTTCTTGCTGAGTAACACACCAAGTCTGTGCAGAACTGAGAGTTGGAACTCTGTTCTAATCTTCAGCCGAACTGTCTTTAATTATAAAGAAAACTGAGAGCTTGGACTCAGTTTTATTCAACATCACACTTCTTCAAAAAGGGTCTCATCGATCTTTATAAAACTAAGTTTTATGCAGAGCTCCTTGAATCTGGTCACTGGGAGTGGTTTGGTGAAGATGTCAGCCAGTTGATCTTCATTTCAGATGTACTCCACGGAAACATCCTTCTTCTTGACATGATCTCTGATGAATTGATGCCTTATGTCGATGAGTTGGGTTCGGGAATGATGAACTGGGTTATTTGTGATGCACATTGCACAACTATTATCACAATAGATTGGCACGCACCCAGTTTCGACATCATAGTCAAGCCGTTGTTGCTTGATCCAAAGCACTTGAGCACAACAGCCTGCTGCAGCAACATACTCAGCTTCTATTGTTGACGTGGCAACTGAGTTTTGCTTCTTAATGAACCAACTTACAAGCTTGTGACCTAGGAATTGACATGTTCCGCATGTGGTCTTCCTGTCGATTTTGCATCCTCCAAAATCTGATTCTGAATAACCATTGAGTATAAGCTCATCAGATTTGGGTGCCAAATACGTAGTGACTATGTCCCTTTGAGGTATTTGACTATTCTTCTGGCAACCTCCATGTGCGATTTCTTTGGATTGGCTTCAAACCTCGCACATACTACAACTGAGTAGGAGATATCTGGCCTACTAGCAGTTAAGTATAGGAGTGACCCAATAATGCCTCTATATGTTGTTGGGTTGATAGCTTCGCCTTCTTCATCAAGATTGATCTGAGCACTTGGCCTCATCGGAATCCTCATGGGCTTGGTCTTCTCCGGGCAAAACTTGTTGATCAAGTCCTTGGGATACTTCTTTTGATTGATAAAGATTCCTCCTTTGGACTGAATGACTTGATGACCCAAGAAATAAGTCAGTTTGCCCATCATGTTCATCTAAAAGTTTCTCTGCATCAGTTTGGCAAACTTCTCACACATCTTCAAGTTTCTGCATCCGAATATAATGTCATCGATGTTGATCTGCACTGGAAGCATGTTTGACCCATCCTTAATTCTAAACAACATTGTGTCGATTTTGCCTTTTCGAAAACTGTTCTTGAGGAGAAACTGAGACAACGTCTCAAACCAAGCTCTGGGTGCTTGTTTCAACCCATAAAGAGCCTTCCTCAGTTTGTAAACTTGATTTCGTTCTTCAAAGCCTGGGGGCTGTTCCACATATACTTCTTCTTTGATCTCCCCATTCAGAAAGGCACTCTTCACATCCATCTGGAAAACTGTGAAATTGTTGTGGGCTGCATAGGCAAGGAATAAACGAATACCTTCAAGTCTTGCCACTGGAGCAAAAGATTCATCAAAGTAGATTCCTTCACATTGAGCATATCCTTTTGATACCAGCCTTGATTTGTTCCTCATTATATTCCCTATTTCGTCTCTCCTCTTCTTGAAGACCCATTTGCTGCTGATAAGTAACTGATGAGTTGGTCGATCCACTAGGTACCAAACTTCATTTCTCTTGAACACAGCAAGCTCCTCTTGCATAGCGTTCATCTAGCCAGTTGATTTCAGAGCATGTCCAATCATTATTGGCTCTGATTCCTGAGATATAAAACAAGTAAGCAAAGCGCTCCCTTGTCTTGTGCGAATTTTATTGGTGACACTGTGCAGCACGGCTTCTTCTGGATTGTTTCTCGACCATTTTGGCTTCAGGATTTGGGTGACTTCAAGAGGTTGGACGAAATCTTCAAGATACTCAGTATCGTCTTCTCCTGATACTGGAACTTGAACCAAGTCATTTTAACTGGAGTATTCTTCCTCAGTGTTGACTTCCATATCCTGAGATCCTTGGTCTTCTTGATGTACCGTAGGTTGGATATCTTCAGGATGAGTACCTTCATCTTTTGGAGGGTCAGTTTGAGCAGGGTACTCTGTTCCAGTTTGGCTTTCAAACAGAGCTCTATTTTGATCTCCAGATGTTCTCCCTTGATTGATGCTTGAGTTTATCGACAAGGAACCAAACAACTTAGTAGGTCGATAGCATCACCGACATCCTCACTTGAGTTACTTGTGTGATTCACCATTGATTTCGTCTAAGAAACTTTATTTGGATCTTCTTTGTCAGCACATAGTTTCTCACATTCATTTTTTACCATAGTATCACCAAGTTCTAAATCTTTCAAAGTCTTGTGCACTAAGATAGACTTGTTGGGAATGTGGCCAAAACGGACGTGCCCCGACCCGATTTGACCAAGTGTGCACCTTGTTCCTAGTGCAAGAGCAAGGCGCGGAGCTGAGAGCACTTGCGCAGCTTCGAGGGAGCTGCGCGGGTGCAGCTTGTAGTCAAGGCTTATAAGGTGTTCCAGAGGAGGGCCGCGCACCTCAGAAAAACACCTTGCACACCTTGAATGACCCAGTAAGGTGCACGACCGAGACCCTGAACGAAACAGCTTGAGGATAAGCCTTAGCAGTTCCTAATAAGGCGTGGGCGGTTGCACCAGACAACTATCCTCACGGAGGCGGCTCCAACAGCTCCTAAACTCTAGGAAACCCTTGTGGCTTGGGTTTATAAATAGGGGCAGTCAACCCCATTTTGCATACAAAATTATTCTACATTCAACTCTAGCAAAATGTTTATTTTGGCTTAGCTATAACGCAGATCTTTTCGCTCTGCGCACCTTGAACTAATATTTATGTAAGGAATTACGATTTAATCTCGCTTTATTTATTATCTGCATTTCGATTATGTTCAATGTCTACTTTATTCGGCATTTCTCGTATTATTTCCTACCATATTCTCTGTCGGTTCCTAGGGCCCCGTATCCGTTCAAAATCAAACCTCAACATTTTGGCGCCCACCGTGGGGCCCTTGGAATTATACCATTATCTTGCAGGGAAAGTTGTTGGAAGTATGTCCACATCTAGGAACGAGAAGGACGCTACCCTGAAGAACGTCCCACCGCAAGGCACCATGGTGCCCACTGATCCTCCAGGTGCGATAGTGACGGTCCCACCAGATTCGGTGGTCGTGCAACTGGCGGAGCAGAAGAAATTGTATCAAAAACAACTGGACGCATCTAACAAGAATATCGATGCTATCATGAAGTTGTATCGGAAGTTGCAGGAATAAAACCTGGTGCTCCGTCAAAAGATAGATGAATCAAGTGGACCGCATCCACTCCGCCCTCGGAACCTGCAAGGCAGCTTTGAAACTACCCTGAATGATGTACCAGGCACCACTTAAGGGTCCGGAGATGCTCCCAACTTTGCAAAAGAGAATCTACGGGGAAGATCCGGCCAACAAAATGATGTCGCAGAGACTATGGAGCGAGCCCTCAGGGCCATGGAGGCGCGAATTGAGAAGATGGAGGAGTACAACTCGCTCTTAGCAAAGGTGCAAGGAATGCCAGCACCAGAAAAGCTTATACTAAGGGATAGCTTCGCCAAGTCACCATTCACCCTGGAAATAGCTGAGGCAGAAATACCAAAGAGGTTCACCCAACCAACGTTCGCACTCTATGATGGAACAACTGATCCAGACACTGACATTGCATTGTACAAGCAAAAAATGTTCGCAGCATCCATTCCATCCGACCTGCAAAAGTCGTGCATGTGTAAGAATTTTGGATCGAGCCTGACAGGACCAGCCCTTTAGTGGTTCATGAATTTTCCTCAATGAAGAATCGGGTCATTTTCCAACTACATCAACTATTCTGAAGATAGTATTCCAATAGCGGGCACCTTGACAAACACCCATAAGATTTGTATTCCCTTGTGCAGGGGTCGAAAGAGACCTTGCATTCCTACCTGTCAAGATTCAACAAGGAACTTGTTGTTGTGCCTAATTGTCCCGCAGACAGTGCCCTCCGAGCTTTCAAGAATGGGTTGGACGTCGATTCCCACCTCTACATGGAGTTGTTGATCTACCCATGAAGCAGCTTGAACAATGCAATCAATGGAGCATGGGTTTTGATCAAATGGGAAGAGGACGAGCCCTACAAAAAGTCAAGGCGAACACTCCTCGGATAGACACCCGCAAAGGATGAGATAAGGCCTCCCTCCTACCACAAGAGCCGGCAGCCAGAAACAAGTGAAAGACGATCGAGCATGTTGCACTCTTACAACCGGTCGCACCATACGTACGCAGTCACTCCCACACATGTGTCTTACGTGCCTGAGTATAATTTGACGATCAATGCAAAAAGTTTAGTCAACTCGGTTCTCAAGAAGATGTCGAATGAAGTTAGATAGCCGAAAAAGATGAAGGCAGACCTAACAACAAGGGACCAAAAGAAGTATTGTTTGTTCCATGGAGACCACAGTCACCTTACTGAAGATTATCGGGCCCTAAGGCTAGAAATAATTTAGTTACTCAAGAAGGGTCTGCTAAAGGAATACCTCACCGACAAATGTAAGAAGACCTGGACAAGGGAAGGCCAGGACGAGAAAAAGGAAGATAGACCCATGTCACCTATGCCAGAGAGGACTGTGAACATTATTATCGAAGGATCGGAGATAAGCGAAGTAACCCGCTCCTCACCAAAGAAAATGTGATGCATAACAAAGGAAGACAAATCCATCCCAAGGAAGAACCCTGAACATGAACCCATTGAGTTCAACAGCAATGTGTCACCGAGATTACACCACCCACACCACGATATGCTTATAATTTCCTTGTTAATATCAAATTGTCTGGTGAAAAGAATCCTCGTGGATAATGAAAGCTCTCCTAATATCTTGTTCCTAAGAACCCTACGTGATATGAAGATACCTGAAGAGAATATTGTACCAGAGATTACAACCCTAATAGGTTCAGTAGGGAGAAACAAGTTACCAAAGGAACAATCACCTTACCAGCCTATTGCAGAGGTGAGCAACTTGACGTCAACTTCACTATCGTAGATGCACCGTCATCTTTTAACGTACTTTTTGGGAGACCCTAGTTACACACCTTGAAGGCTGTGCCGTCTACCTAACATCAAGTGGTAAAGTTCCCTACCCGCTAAGGAATACAAACAATCAAAGGCGAGCAAAATACCTCAAGAGAATGTTACTACTCAGGTTTCAAGTCCAACTGCAGCCAAGAATGCTCAGAACCATCTCCACCCAACAAGGCGCAGGTTGTGGAGGAGCTTAATGAACTGAGCTTAAATAAAAATCCCTGGCGAAGCACCTTCATCGAAGCGGACTTGGCACCCACCGTGCGCGATAACCTAATTCAGTTCCTAATGCGAAGGCAAAAGACATTCGCTTGGTCCCACAACGACATGACGGGCATAGATTCCAAGGTCATGGTGCATCGACTACAAGCAAATCCCCAACAAAGACCAATACAACGGCAGAGAAGGCGCTTCGAACCTGAAAAGAACGACGCAATCAACAAAGAGGTGCGAAAGATCTTAGATGCCGGAGCCATAAGAGAGGTCAAGTACCCATCCTGGCTGGCCAACGTGGTGGTCGTCAAGAAGAAAATGGAAAAAATAGGGTGTGTGTGGATTTTACAGACCTAAACAAAGCGTGCCAAAAGGATCCTTATCCTCTCTTGCATATTGATAGTATCGTAATTGCGACCTCCGGGCATGAGCTCCTAAGCTTCATGGACGCCTTTTCAATGTATCACCAGATACAAATGCACCCAGATGACCAAGAGAAAATGGCGTTCATGTCCAACTAGGGGATATACTGCTACAAAATCATTCCTTTCGGCTTGAAGAATGCCGGTTCAACTTACCAGAGATTAGTAAACAAGATGTTCGAGCCTCTTATTGGAAAATCCATGGAGGTGTACAAAGATGATATGCTCGTAAAGTCCAAGGAAGCCAATGATCACGTGACGCACCTCGAAGAAGCATTCAACATCCTAGACAAATATAACATGAAGCTCAACCTATAAAAATGCTCGTTTGGAGTGGCGACGGGAAAGTTCTAGGGCTACATAGTAACAAAGAGAGGAATCAAAGCTGACCCAATGCAAGTCAAAGCAATAGCTGATATCGTGCACCCACAAAATTTGAAGGAGGCTTGCGGCTGACAGGGAGGCTTGCGGCTCTTAGCCGACTCATTTCAAGGTATTCTGAAAAGATGCATAACTTCTTTCTAGATTTGAGGAAGGGGAAGAAGTTCGAGTAGACCGAGGAATGTGCGACGGCACTCGAAGAACTTAAGCATTACTTGACTAACCCTCCGCTACTCTCCAAACTCGAGATTAGGGAATCCCTACTGATGTACCTTGCAGTATCAGAAAAGGCACTAGCGGTTGTCCTCGTTAAAGAAGAGAAGGGAAAACAACTACCGTTCCACTACGCGAGCAAGTCGTTAGTCAACACAGAGACATGATATACGACGTTGGAGAAGCTCGAACAAGCACTCATGGTGGCAACGCGCAAGCTACATCCCTACTCTGAGGCAC
The DNA here is from genome assembly GCA_026898455.1 of Plectranthus barbatus. NCBI lineage: Eukaryota > Viridiplantae > Streptophyta > Magnoliopsida > Lamiales > Lamiaceae > Plectranthus > Plectranthus barbatus. The sequence continues at coordinate 1,501,391 of JAPKLW010000023.1, read as the reverse complement.
AAAAGGTGACGGTGGTAACCGCATACCCTCTACGGACCGTGTTCTCAAAGCCTAGCTTATCTGGGAGATTACAAAAGTGGGTTGTCGAGCTTGGGGGATATGGGTTGGAATTTCAACCGCGCACGACGATCAAATCACAAGTGTCGGTAGATTTCATAGCAGATTTCACAACAAGTTTGCAACAAGAAGCTGAAATAGAAATAGCTAATTTAAGCTGCAAAGAGCAATGCAGCGGAATCTGGATTATTCAAACAGATGGTGCCTGCAACTTGCATGGAAATAGAGCTGGCATGCTTGCAAGAAACCTCTGGGGTGAAGTGTTCGAAAGGGCAATCCGGCTTAACTTCGATGCAATGAATAATAAATCCGAATACGAGGCATTGACCAAAGGAATGCAGCTAGAAAAAGAGCTAGGGGCTACGTACGTGGAAGTAAAGTGTGTTTCGCAACTCGTAGTGAGCCAAATGAGCAATGAATACCAAGTCAAAGAACCCAGTCTACTCCCCTACCATGAGTTAGCAACTAAACTAAAATTTGAATTCGAAGAGTGTGAGAGACGACAATTCCCAGGCCGATGCACTAGCAAACTTAGCATCCGCAGCACTAGAAAAGACTAATCAACCAATATCTATTACTTGGATTAACATGCCGAAAATACAGCAAGGGGCGCAGGAAACCTTACAGATCCTGCCAATAGACGAGAACTTATGGATGCGACCCATAGCAAACTTCCTCAAGGATGGACAACAACCGGAAGATAGATATGAAGCAGCAAAGCTCGAAAGACAAGTTGCGAAATTCACACTCATTGAAGAAAAACTCTACCATAGGTCCCTAGAAGGACCTTTGCAGATGTGTATAAATGAAGAAGAGGCAAAATGGAAGATGGTGCGGCATCACGCCTCACGCTCCTGTGGTGAGCGGTCATGGCGGTGGCGAATGTATGTTACCAGAACTCGGCGCAGCAGCTCTTGCACATCCCCCTGCACCTCGTCCACTCACCGATCAAGACCAACAAAATGTGTAGCAAAGGCGGTCTGGACAGCAGCATATCCTGTCTGAAAGCAGGAAAAACCATCCTGCAAGGTGCCCATCCGAGCATCCAAACCCTGCATAGACATGGACAAAGATGCAACAGAATCAGCGATACGCTGCATCGTCGAAACAAACTGCTGCTGCCAATCTTCCAGAGGTGGGTGTGGTTGACTACTCGATCCTGCTCTAATACCGACTTGCTGATCCTCAGGTAAATGATTAAGAATAGTAAAATACCCCTCTTGGGCCAAAATGCCCACCACATTCTTGTGCTCCTCAGTATCCAACAACCAATTGGATTTATACTCCAAATCCAAGACAGTCAACACGCGGCAACTCCATCGCAAATCCTTCAAATTTGTAATAAGTATCACCACGCCTCCCCGGAACCAAGAATTTACCTGCCACAAGTGATGCAGTATCCAAAAACACAGCAGGAGCAGATGACCCAGACACTTGAATATCCAAAGCAGCCAAAACAGGAGTAATGATACCGCCACTAATAGTAGGGGCCTTAGAATTCCACAACCTACTCCATTCATCCATAAGCATAGCCCCCATAGAAAATTTTCTCCCATTCACGAAAATATGAAGCATGTATAGTTCCGACAAGATCACATTACTAGACTCGTACCGACTACACACCGATCCACCCACCAATTTATGAGTATATCTAAAAACAGGATTCCTAATGGCGGAAGCTCTATAAGACTTAATGTTAAATATCCGTTCAAATGTTAAACCAGTAATTGACTCCCAGAAAGTAGCAAGATTAAGTCCTTCCAGCACAAATTCATAATTCTCATCAAATTCAATGAGTTGGTCAAGTTCATGCCTTCGAAGAAAGTATTCCTTACCTTTAATCTTGAATTTCATCGACAAAGGAATACTATTCGGACCCTTCAAGATAGTGACATAGGCCAAAACCTCTTTTGTTAATTCCATGTATGCCGGCCACCGTGCGGTGAGCAACTTCATCCATCCAATGCCTTTGAAAAGGCTCCACACATCACTCTTCAGCCCCAATGTCTTCAACGTCTCCTTGTATCTTGCCCACAATTTGCCTATCCATCAAACTCTTGTATCTTGCATTTTATTCATCATCAAACCCCTTTGGTCGCCCAATTGAAGTAGAAGAGCTTCCCTTCGCTTTCTTGCTAGCCATGAGAAAAATCAAGGAGTGAGAACTTATCAATTAAGAGAAACAAAGCACAAGAAAGGATTTTAGTGGAAAAATTTCGACTAAAATGGAGATGGGGCGAAATGAGTCCTAGATTCGTATTTAAATTTGTGCAGGGATCGGCTGATCCAAGGGTGGATCGACTGATCCGAGGCTCTATCTGCCAGCCCATTGGATTTGCCCGATCCAGATCGATCGAGCACTATAGCCGCTCGGTCGATCTTCTCCTCTGCCCAAGAAAATTTTGAATCTCTATCTTTCTCAGCCGATCCCACTGCAGCAAAGGTTGACATCGGCAATCCTTCATGAGTCGGGGCGATCCAAAATAGTCCCGGCCTCAAATTTCATCTGTTTTGCCATTTCCAAGCATCCTTTCTTCAGTTCTTCAACTCCACATCAAGTATCCTATATCCATTATTAATAAAGCAACAAAATCAATGAAACTAAACAACCTAAACAATTATTCCAAAAATCAACATAACCAAAGCAAATCAACATTGGGTTTCCTCCCAACAAGCCCTTCTTTATTGTTAATAGCTTGACTACTTACCTTGAGTTCGTCAATCATTATCAAAAGGAGCGGATCCGAAACTCATACCTTGTTCAAGTACTCAATGCTCGTCCGGGAAGACCAACTTCCGCCTTGCACTTCTAGGTGTCTCTTCATCCACTCTAGCCTTTTTTGTTCTTCATTGTTCGTGCTCTAAGTAATCTCTAGTATCATCGTACTCCTCATTAACCATGTCCATATAAGAAAATCCCGGATCATCATCCTCCTTAAGCCTGTTCTTCAAACCTCTTTTATCAACTTCCACTTCTTCCTAAATTTTCATCTCATCTAAACTTCTTGAAGGCAAGGAGAACACAACTTCCATTCTGCAACACCGTAGAGTTAGTTAACCATTTTTCATATCAATTAAAACGTCGGTCGTATGCACGAATGGCCTTCCAAAGATAAGGTGAATACCCCCTTTGTTCTCCTTATCCACAATAAAGAAATCACCCGGGAATGTGAAACTTGATATCTCCACATGCACGACTTCAACAACCCCTCGAGGGCAAAACAAACCTTGATTAGCCATTTGAAGCACTTGACTAGTAGACTTCAATTCCCCAACATTCAACTCCTTAAAAAAGCTCCAAGACATGACATTTACACTCGCCCCAGAATCACACAAGGCTTTCTCAACATTCGTGTCCCCTATCTTGCAACTTACAATGAAACTCCCTGGGTCTTCCTTTTTGTTAGCCACACTTTTTCCTCCTTGCTCATGTCTTCCATTTCTCAATTCTTCTTCATCTTTCAATTTTTCCTCAATTAAATCATCAAGCAATGGCACATGTTGTATCTCCTCCGGCTTAGGCATCTCAATGTCCCCCTTCCTAACATAGTCAAAGAAAAGGACTTCTTTGCCTCGATCTTCCTTCCTACCCGTGCCACTTTCCTCATCAACAACTCTCACTTCCTCATTAGCTAAAACTTCCACTTCCACTTCGAATTCCACATTCTCCAATTTAGGAGTCATGACCAATGTGGCCTCATTTTAAGTTTGCTCACCTTCAACAATGCTACAACTCTTCTTTTGAATTACCTCGGTATCACTCCGGAACTTCCTAGCTTGGTGCTTCCCACTAAGTTGCTTAGCAATGGATGATATTTGCAATTGAATCTCAACAAACATCCCGTCATACTTTTCAAATTTCTTTTCAAACTCTTCACTTGGATTCTTCCTAACCTCTTGATGGCCAAATCCACCACTTCCCCCTACATAGCCACCTTGACTACTACTCCCCCCATTCTCCAATTGCATCAGAGGTTTTAAAGCGTTGTTTGGATTCGAGTAGGAAAAGTTCGGGTGGAAGCGGTTGGAAGGGTGATAAAACATATTCCCCGGATGGTTGTATTGAGATTGCATGTTGTTGTACCCTATTCTTTGGTTTACAAAATTCACGCTCTCCGGGTATTCTTCCTCATACTTCATCATCATTAAATAATCCCTTCTACCACCCGAGGTAGACAATGCATCAAGTTTCTTTTGCATCATGGCTATCTCCACTTTTAACTCCTCACTTTCCTTTGTCTCATTTACCGTCTTTACCGATCGATAATCTTTCCTCTCCTTTGGCCAATGATAACTATTTTCTGCCATTTTTTCGATGGTCGCCCAAGCTTTATCTTCCTCTTAATCTAGGAAGGCACCTCCCGATGAGGAATCCATCAGAATCTTCGTCTCATAGTTCAAACCTCCATAGAACTGGAAAATTTGTTGACTCCTTGAGAGCCCATGCCTTGGACACTTCCGGAGTAAATCCCGAAACCGTGCCTCATAGAGCGGCTCATCGTACCTATGGCCAAACGATGTGATCTCAGCTCTTCTCTTCAATGTGAGACTAGGAGGAAAGAAATTAAACAAAAACTTCTCACGTAATTCCTCCCATGTGGCTATGTTTGATTTGTCAAGCCCCTCAAACCAATGTCTAGCACCATCACACAGGGAGAAAGAGAACAACCTCAACCAGATTTGGTCCTGTGGCACTTGATTGATCTTTATCGTATCAGTTATTTCCAAGAATCTTGAAATGTGAACATTGGGATCTTTTGTCGCATGTCCCCCAAACTGATTATTATGGATCATTTGGGCCAACTACGGTTTGATCTCGAATTGAGTAGCGTTCATTCCCAAGCGAAACCCACCGGTGGCTTGCTCCCCTTGTGGTCTAAATAAAATTTTGAAGTGGCCTTCTCAGTTCATTTCTTTCATACATCATAGCCTTCATGAGTTCCAATTGCCTTTCCAACTCTTCAATCCTTCCCATATCTTGTCAGTTCTCCATTTCGAATTCAACTTCAATTCCTTCACACCTTTTCCGCAACTTTTGTTCTTCAATCAAACGAGCCTTTGATATAGTTAACATAAACCACCTACAAATTTCAACAAACAAATTTTCAAACAAAAGACACAAAAATCCAACTACAAGACAAAAACTATTAACAAACAATATCTAAGATTCAAAGAGAAAAATTAACAAACACCTAGCCTACGATATCCACACTTTCAACAATATCCTAAGACCTACTAATTAAGATCCCCGGCAACGGCGCCAAAAACTTGATGTCACTAAAATTGATTGCTCAAATCTAATGTTTATCAAGTAATAAAATCAATCCAAAGAACTTACTCGCTTCTCCCTAAGAAATACTATTTAGTTGTGTGGACTTTTATAGCTAGGTAGGTTTAAAATTGTTGAGTTTTGTTTTAATATCCTAAACTTGAATTTAAACTAACTAAAACAATATTAAAAGCAATTAACACACTCATCATTCAAATATCGGTAATTTCAAGCAATTCTTCAATTTCTTAAACAATTTGGTAGAACAAGACTCACAAATACTCAAGAGAGAGATAAAATGGATGTTGAAAAGAATGTCGATGTGCTCTAATTAGGTTGAACTTAGATGCAAGCACTATTTATTCCTTAAATGGATGGATCTGATAAGGATTAAAGGTTGAGCTCAATGACCACTGAATCCAGCTGAAAACGAACTCTGTCATTGTTTGTCCACTATGCATAAGGATTTTCCACTATCTCCTGACCTTCTGCTCCTCCGAGCTGAGTATTCACCTTGGTGATCTTCAGCGGTCTGATAGATAGAACCTCTCCCATTTGTAGGTGAACATTCTTCAGCATGATCAACGAGCGTTTCTTCCATATTTCAAAGTTTTCTGATGAGTACTTTGGAAGCTTTATAATCTGAGCCATCTCTGCATACCTAAGCTTAATCTGAGCCATCTCTGCATATCTGAGCCATCTGGTCCTAAGTAACTTAACACAACCATAGTCTGTAAGAACCTTGGCGCGTGATACCACTTGTTGGTCCTGAAATTAAAGTGCTAATTTTTGCAGCGGAAGCTTTGTGTATGCAACGGAAGTATTAAATAACAGTTGAACTGGTTCGCATAAATAGAGTATAGTCAGTTTTGTGTGTAGGAAACTTATGCTTAGGTCTTTGTTTCAGTTAAGTCAGTTTTACAGCATATACACTTCAATACATGGACAAGTATTGAAGATTTCAAAGGTCATTTTGTGAAATAGAAAAACAGAGCAAGTATGAAAGAAAGTAGTTAACAACTCACAGGATTTGTTGTTGTTTGGATCTCAATATCCTACATCCACTCTTCAGACCCAACGTCTGGATAATTGACTAAGTAGATACAAGCCTCCTTACGATCTATACATGGTCCGTCGGCACCTCCATCCTCCAATCAGCTGTGGCATTCACCTAGAAACTCCTTGCAGACTCAGTCTTCAGGTTGAAGTGGGGACACATCCCGCAGCCTTCTTCCTAGTGGTTAGATGTTTACATGTTCTTCCAAGAACTAAGGTTGGATGTTTACTTGTTCTTCCCATAACTCAGGTGGTTGGAATATGCCCGTGAGAATCAGAATCCCAGACTAGGAAACTGACTACTATGAATATATGTCAGAAAGATATATTCACCAAAGAAGAGCTTCAGCTTTACAGCTTCAGCCTCGTTCTAGGAGAAGTTAGCACGGTATAACTTGAATCGGAGACTCAAGTCTCGTGTAAGGAAACATTGAAACTAAGGGATTTTGCAGAGAGACATCCTCTTTGTCGTGTGAAGAATTTAGGATTCTTAGCTCAGAGCTCTCTCAACCTCGTATGTTTCTGCGTTGATCATTAACCATTGAAGGTTGAGGTGCAGACCCTTTTATAGAGGATTTTCTCAAGGCATTTAGAATTTCTTCCCGTTAGACACATAAATCTACGCGTTAAACTCATGGAAGATATTGTCCAATCGTCGCCCATGCCTTAGGTCTGTGACGTGCTCTACTGTGTTGCATCAGTGTACCATACACTAACTTTATGTCAGACTAAATTCTCAGTTTGAGGAACCCAGGTTTGGATAACCTCGTACTGACTTACACACGAGCATATTTACATGCCTAAGTCTGACTGAGCTACGATATTATTCGAATAGCTCGATCTTAAAGGTAGAGGCTCTTTGTACTGACTTTCAAATTTCAATATAGCTTAGCCCTCATACTGACTTCCCTAGGTTAGTATAGTAAACCCTCATACTGACTGTCCATAGTTAGTATGGAAAACGCCCTCATATTGATTTCTCCGAATCATTATGGAAAACCCTCATATTGACTTCTCCTTAGTCAGAACGGGGAAGACCTCATACTGACATCTCCTTGTCAGTATGGTAGACCTTATATTGAGTGCTCCATCTCAGTTTAAAGTTAAGGTTGTACTTGGTGATAACTAAGTTTCAGGCGTGTAAGTAGTCAGTTCTCAAGCATTCTCCTTTGCTCGGTCTTCAGCTTAGGTTCTATTACAACTCAATTCGATCTTATACAAGGATTACAGATTAGAATTCTAGACTCTGAAAAACTAATAAAAATCTTAACACTTCGATCAACATCCGACATTAGTGTCGGTCGACATAACCCATGTTAGTCAACACAGAGGTCCTGCTTCTGGATTTTAGCATGTCTTCCAACTCGATCAACTTCCCGTGTGTCACTCGAAGCGGCAACTTTGTAAAATTCGGCTCTTCTTTTCTTTCACTCACTTTTAGCCTCAAACACCTGCAAAACTTATCGTCATAAGCATAACATCCTCTATAATACACTCATGCACGAAAACAACTAATAAACTAACCTAATTGCTCTAAAATAAATGAGAAAAACATGGATAAGTGAGTACAAATATGAGCTTATCAAACCCCCCAAACTTGAATGCTTGATTGTCCTCAATCAAAAAGAAAAGAAATCTCATGCGGTTGAAAGTGCAATGGCTCACAAGATCCATCACATTCAAGAATAAAAAATCCACATCACACAAGCAATTTGAAAAAGATAAGAAATTCATCAACTTCGGAAGACTCACAAGGAAGTGTATCGCTAATTCACACAAGTGTTTGGGTTCAATGAAAGCACTCACAACTTGTATGAAGAAATTTCTACCACAGGCTTGCAAAATTTATAGAATCTCCACTACTCAAATGTGCACACAAGTCAAGAATCAGAAAGGATTTTGATTAGGTTGTAATGTAGGCTTTTTGTGAAGGGTAGGCGAATTTTGGCCAAGTGATTAAAAATCCAATGAGTTCATGACTCTCAACAAATCTAAACCTCCTTCTAACAACATCCACCCATCTCCTAATATATTCAACACAAACTAAGGCTCTTTTTTTTTTTCTTTTTCATTAATAATCCTCTTATGCTCTTATAGATAACAATTTTTTCTTTGTTTTGAGCTTATAAGGACACAAACAAACTTTTCATCATTTTTTTTTCTAGAGCCCAACCTTCTTTTGTACACCAATTTGAAAATTTCTCATCCACCTATAACAATTACCCTTATTTTACCCAAATCCTATAGACAATATACAAATCACCTTTTTCATTGCTCTCTCTCATAGACAAGACAAAACTACAATGTTTTTCTTAACTCATAGACCAAGAAAGAAAAAGTAACAGGCTCAAAGGGGCTAATAAAAGGATAAAATATCACAAGGGACAGTTTTTAGGATAATTTGGCTAACAAAGATGGCCTAAAATCATTTTCTATCCTTGTGCACACTATGCAGTCCCGAAATAGAACAGAACCTAGTTCTAGAGAAATCAAAATATACATGCGAATCTCACATCAAATGAATTAGGCTCAATTTTTCACTTGGGATCAAAAATTTCTTCCTTAGTCAATTCCAATCCACTCAAACGTCATGCAAGTGTAAGTTTCAATTAGATCCTATCATGCGGTATTCTACATTCATAGGCAATCAACCACAATTAAAATCAAATCAAACTCATTATCGATCGATTTCAAACTCATACTTTAGTTCAAATAGGTTCAAAACTCAACAAGAAGTTTTCCTCACACTATATCCATATTTTTTTTCTAGGCAGAAAATATAAAAACATAAAGCAAATAACAAATAACATAAAGCAATAAAAAAAAGTTTGAATTCTTGTCCACATCCCCGCAAACTTATTTCAAACTCAAAGAGTTTCAAAAAGTTTGAAAATCAGACAAGAACTAGAACTAGTACATGACCGTTGATCTCAGACATCAACGTTTATATCCACCAGAGGAATCAGCATTGCGCGATGAAGATTTGTGGCTGCTGGCACTCTGTGTCAATCAACACGGGCCATGTCGATCGACACAGAGCCTTCAAGTTGACTTAATCCTTGAGTCGAAGTGTAGCTCCATCGTGACCTTTGTGTCGATCGACATCAGGCGTGTTGATCATACAAAGATCGATCCTCCAAAGTTTTTTTTCCTAAAATATAAAATAAAGGCAAAAATCAAAAAATAAAAGCAAAAGAAATCAAAAATAAAGCAGATAAAGGTTGGGTTACCTCCGAACAAGTGTTCTAGTTAACGTCGTAGCTCGAAGGTACCTCTTTTTTCTCAAGTCCATGGCGGATGAGTGCGGACTCTCCTTCCTCGGACATCGACCATGTGGACGAGTCTGTCTTGAATGACATAAGTGAGCTCGGGGTGAGATGGTGTAATTAGAAATTTTTCCATCTCATTCCCTCTCTCCCATTCAATGGCAGCTCGGTCCTCCACCTCTTCCTCGGATTCCTCTTCATCCTCTTCAGAGTCTTCATGGAGGTGATTCGGTTGCTTTCAGATTGCTACCAGCTTTTGTCGAGCTTGAATGTGATCCTCTCATCGTTTGCTCATAATGTGATCTCTCCTCCTCGGCAGTCAACCAGGGCAGTGCTCATGTCCAAGAACTCTCGTCCCAAGATGAGGGTTATGCTGCCATCCTCCTTCATGTCCAAGACTACAAATTTTGCAGGGAAAATTAGATGACCCACACGAATGAGACACAGATCGGTTCACCATCTGCAGTGTGATAGTAGTCGGCCTCAATTCTCCAATGTTGAGGTGCTTGAAAATAGAGTAAGGCATTAGATTGATGCTGGCACCAATGTCGCACAAAACCTTTTCAAATTCAATCCCTCTAATCTCAACTGCAATCGAGAAACACCGTGGATCACTCCTCTTGATGGGAATCTTCTTCTGTAGGAGTAGGTTGCACTGCTAATGAAGTTTGACAGTTGAGTTCTCCAAAAAATGATTTTTCTCACTCATCAACTTGCGGAGATACTACATGTAGCTCGGAATCACTCTCAAGGCCTCGATCAATGTTAAATTAATACTTACCTTCTTCAAATTTACCACGAACCTTGAGAACTTAGAGTCCTCCTTCTGCTTGGCAAATCATTGAGGAAAGGGCATCAAAAGTGTCAGAGCAGCTTTGGAACTTGAATTATTGAGTTGGGGAGTCCTCTGTGTCAATTGAGCTGCAAGAGTGTTGCCCTGTCGTCTATGTCGATCGATAGGGGCTGTGTCGGTCGACACATCCCCCGAATCCAAGTCCGTCGATTCATCCTCGTTGCTCGACATGTCGGCCTCCTATTGTCTTTTGTGTCGATTGACACAGGGTGTGTTGGTCGGAACAAAGGGCATTCCTGCAGGAATTTCCTCCTCTTCTACCCCAAACTCATTTTCGGGCATCTTCGGGCCTGTGTAGCTGGTTCCAGCCCTCAGTTTGATTGTCTTGCACTCCTTTTGTTTTTTGGGGTTCACTTCGGTGGTTCTCGGAAGCTTCCCTTGCTTGTGTTGCACACCAAGTGAGGTGGCAATCTGACTGATCTGCGTCTCGATGATCTACACATGTTTGCCAAGTCTGTCCACCTTAGTGTTGACCCCTTCAACTTCCTGCTCAATTTTTCCAACTCAGTAGTTGGAAGCCTTGATGAACTTTTATAGCACCTCGTTGAGGCTCTCCTTATTCTTGTCCACAATTTCACCATTTTGCACATCAAAATCTGGTGTAGGGTGTTCGGCACCTTCAGTCTGAGCATAGGAAAACCCGGGATGAGCTCTTTGGTGGTAATGCTAATATCCCCCTTGCCGATAATGATTTTGATAACCACCACGATTCATATAGTTCATGTCAGCTACGGGGATCAACCTGTGCAACAAAAACACAAGAAGCATTAGATGTTAGTTTCTCTATCGCCCCCTTGAGCTTCTCGATTTCCTTCTTGAGGGTATCATCTTCCTTCTTCTCCACAGTCCGAACTTGAGGTCTCCTTGGATTTGCCCATTGTTGAGTAAGCAAGGCCATCTTCTTGAACAGCTTGAGGGATTTTTCAGGTAACTTGCTCATCAAAGAACCTCAAGCGGCATTGTCAACGGACTCTTGCGTCTTTTCATTCATCCCTCGGAAGAAGATGTGGGCCTGCTCCTCAGTGTCTACTCCATGGCCGGGACAACTCATCAATAACTCATTAAACCTACACCATGCCTCGAACAAGGACTCATCCATCTTTAGGTGGAACTTTAGGATCTCCATCTTCTTCTGAATGATCACAAAAGGTGGAAAGAAGGCAGCGAGGAACTCTGCTCAGAGATCTGCCAAGTGAGAATGTTGCTGCAATCCTGGGCCGTAAACCACATTTGAGCCTAATCCCGAAGTGAGAAGGGAAATAAGCGCAGATGGATCACATCCTGGCTGACTCCGTTCTGATTGATTGTATCACATACCTCCATGAACATTCGGAGATGGGTGTGTACATCCTCCACTGCTCGGCCACCAAATTGGTTCTATTGAACCATCAGTATCAAGTCGGTTTTAAGTTCAAAGTTATTGGCAGTGACACCTATAATAAATCCCTCATTGTTGGGTTGTGGTCTGTACTTCTTTGCCATAGCATTCGGATCCTCATCATCGGAGTCCTCTTGGCGGCTCCTTTCTCTTTCTCGATCTCTTTCTCTCCTTGCAGCCTCGGCTCTCTCTACTTCTCTTTCTTCCATGAGCTGCTTGGTGATGTCTTTCATGTGATTGACTGCTTGGACTTGAAGAAGGGAACTCTCTTGAGTAATGATTTGAGTGTTGAGATCCTCCAAGGGTGGCATGGTATGGTCTTCCTCATCATTTGGGTTGTTGTGTTGAGCCATGTTGGTGGTTGTGCTTTGTTTTCCTTGCTCTTCCTCCTCCAGACTATGGCCTCGATTTCTGGATCGAAAACTTCAAGTGGTTTGCCCCGAGCCCTTGTGTTCATGCAACCTAAGAAAAATTAGTTTTAGAAATTAGCCTCTGTGTCGACCGACACGGTGAGTGTCGACTGAAACAAAGCGCAAAAAAGAAAATTTACAAACGCACACAACACGAAAATTAAATCAAAAATAAAAATAAAAACTCAATCCTACAAATTTGGAAAAAAACTAATAATAGAATAGAATCTAACAGTCCACGGCAACGGGCCGCTGGAAAAATAGCCAGACAAATTATAGTACAGTGACAAATAAAATTATAATACACCCTAAGGTGGTCCAACACATAGAGATTGTATATCGAAACTGTCATATGTACTAGCCATAGTTCTTAAAACATAGTTGTTTGAGAAATTGAAAATATGGGTTTTTGATTTGTAATTTAAAGATGACAATGCTGAAATTAAATGTTTTTTAGAACAGAATTTAAAGATACAGATTTCAGGGTAGATAATCTAATCATAAACATGCAAATTCATCAACTCAGCAATGGAGATTAATTCAGATTCATATGGATTAAATTCCTTGGTTAGGCAATTAAACCCTAGATTACTAAATTGTGATTATCTCCTCTCAGTCTCAAGAACACAAATTAGCCAATCTCGGTAATTATCTAATTAAATCATACAAATTAATTCTTCCTTTTGAGATAGAAAATAATTGTATTTAATTTCTTCTTCCTATTACAAATTTTCACCTCTCGATCCTTCAATTGATAACTACAAACCTATATTCAAATTTATCTCTTGATCCTTCTTTAAATCTAGATTCGATCAATTAAGCTTGTGAAATTAAGCCATGCTATTGAGTTGAATCGTTCAAACATGCATCAGATAGATTATCAAAGCTCTAGAACCTGTTAGGATTTCTACAGCAAGTCTCGAAGCCACTTCTTCAGCAGAAGATTTCTCAACAGATACAAGAATCTCCTTCTCAGTGGAAGGTTTCTCAGCAGAGATGGCTGTATCTTCGATCTATTTTCCGGCTCCTTATGACTCAGCATTCCGAACTCTGGGGGGGCTGACATCCTCCATCCTAAGTGGCCCGACCTCTTTTGAGCTACTGTTGTGGCTGGGACCTTCAACTGGTTCGCGAAATTGAACCTTTGTCCCTTTAGAATGCTCTTTAGCATTAAATGCGCCAGATTGAAGCAGCTCATTAAAATCCGCATCGGACATAGCTTCCTCACCGGGTACAATCTTTTCACTTGCGTGTACTTCAACAAGGATTAGAACGCCTTCCTTTGTCTTTCCTTTCTCAGTAGTGTCAACTGCTAACTTGCTTTTCTTTGCTACTTCGTCCAATGTTTCAACAGCTTCCTTGTCCACTGTCTTACCAATATGTCTCTTCCAAGCCTTACGCTCATCGTGAGATTGTTTGACTTGCTCAAAGTTCTGATCTCTGGCTTCAAAAGTGGACCTGTCCACTTCCTTCCTGTACTGTTTGGTCTCCAGTATCTTCTTATCAGCGTCTTGTTTCTTCTTGATTGCCCTAATGCCTTTGAGACGATCCTCGAGACACTTAGAAGACAGAGGTGTGTTGTCCATTTTCTCCTTCTCAGCAGTCTGTTCAGCTGAAGCTTTCTTCCTGGCTTCTTCAATTGTTGCTCCTTGCTTTTCCTCTTCCTGGAGATTAGCAGTCGTGAAGAGACGTTTACGAGTCCTCTTCCTCCCAGTAGTTGCAACCTCTGTTTTCTGCCCCATTGGAATGGGTTGGGCGATCTGACCCAGAATGAGTGTCGATTGCTTGGAAGCTTCTTAGGTCATGATCCGTCTATCTTCTCAGTTGGCAGATCACCAAGCTCCACAATCTTCTCAAGTTGCTGAAAGCACTGCTCTGTTTCAGCATTCTTGGTCAGTACAACAACTTCCTCAACGGTCAAAGGAGAAGCTTGCTGCAACACTTCCTCACCCAAGGGGCGTTCATCCACCTCTTCATCAGAAGTAGGCTTGTCAGCATCCACATTTTCTTTCCAGTTAATTTCTTCTGTTTCTTGTAATCAAGGGGGTTGGCTTCCTTCTTCGTTACAGGGATGAAGTCTGTAGAGAGCAACTTCACACCCTGATCAACTTTCTTGGTTGGCAGGATAACCTCCAAAAGTTTGCTTATCTTCAATCCAAAGTTGACATTCGAAGAGAATGTCCCATCTACCGACATATGATCGTTCTTTCTAGCATGTTCTACCCATCGCTCACTAAAGAACTCAGCCCAATTTCCCTTCACCTTATCTGTGAGAGCCATCATAACTGCATATTTCTCGGCAGAGAGTTCTGAATATGATCCATCGTCACACTGGAACATTTTGATGACCAACTCAGCAAGGATTTTGAAATCATCCTTCAAGGTGTTGATGGAAGTAGGTACCCTAAATGTTATAGTCTGCCCTTTCCTATCCTTCAAATCACCGGGCTTTTTCCACAAATTCCATCTCCTCTCCATCTCGGCTATATCATTCACTTTGAATTGAGATATGCGTTCTCCACGATTTTGAAGTCCAAATATCTTAGCAAGTAACTCAGCATTTACTTCAATGATATTCCCATAGACACATGTTTTGAATGATTTTCCATCATCATTCATATCAGCCCTAGCGTAGAATTCCGATACCATGTGCGAATGAAAATGTAAGGGTTCAGCAGATAAATATTTGATTACCTGCTCGCTATCTAGGATTTCCATGACCCAGTCTGGAATGTGAGCAGGAGCGAGAGGCATGTACAAAATCCGGTCCTTCATGATTTGGGCTATCCTCCTCTGTTCCTTGGTATGGCCGGACTATTCCTTCTTCCGAGCCAAAATAACAAGTTGCCCATAAGGAATGGAGTCATCAATGTCCTCCTTTTTCATGATTTTCGTGAACCTGGTGCATGTCGTTCATGCAGCGACGAACCCGAAATTGGTGGGAATATAAATGTAAGAGGTTGAAATAAAGATGTAGGCGCAGTACTCGTTTCGGGATTGTTGGTGGAGGAAGATTCAGGGTTGGTAGCCATGGATTGTAAGGTAGGGTTTCAGAAAAGAAATTGAGGAGAAATTTTGAGTGAAGGGTGAAGGGTTGAAGGTTAGAAAATCTGAAGGGTTCTGTTCTGGGTTTCGAAGGAAAGAAACAAAAACCGTGAGAGAGATTTAAGTTTATACCTTTGGATGTAAGATCCAACGGTTGAGGGAATTTCTGCGAAAGATTAGATCGACGGTTCAGGATTATCACGTCTTTCCGTATGGCCTCCCACGCCTCCGAGAAAAACTCGAGTGCAGCTGACGTGGCACCTTCTCACTTGACACAGCCGTCTGCGTGCATTAAATACACCCTTTCACGTCTCATCAATTTTGAAATTAAGTCTTCCCGCCTCGAATTGCGATATTGCTAAGACCATTGACTCAGTAGATTGACGGCGTGGACAACAGCAGGTACTGTAGTTCAGCATCCACAGATTACCAAAGGATGTGCTAGCTTCCTCTTCCTGGATTTGTCAGCATACTTTGAAAAAATCTGCTGGAACTCAGCATTCAAAATAATCGAAAGTATCTCGAGCTTTTTGCTGATATGACCACCTTCGTTACTGCTGATTTGATTAGACCTTCCATGCACACTTGTCGATTCTTCTTCTCACGACGCTTCGAATTACGAGAAATGAAATGAATCGATGCGATCTTCTGAAAGATTTTCCAGTCAGTCATTATGAGGGAATAGGATCATTATTCCCCTTATAAATATCATCCTTGTTATGATCTTCATCTTCACATTTCTCCTTTCAACTCTTACTCTTCCTAGCAATTAAAAATACTTCGTCTGTAATCATGCACTCACCACAAGGAACTGACATCCGGAGGAACCAGATACTCAATGAGTCAGGCTTGTACACCGAGTATGAGTCTGACTATATGGTGGCCGAGGAGGTGATGGCCGCCGTCCGCCAGAATGGCCTAGAGCAGTTCGTCTGGTCCACTCCTTGCCACTTCGAGGAGGCTCACCTCCAGGAATTCCTGCACTCGTGTGTGCAGGAGGAAGGCATCATCTATGGTGTCTTACAAGGAAGGCTCGTCCGCTGGACAACTGCTTCCTTCGCTCGGGACTTCGGCCTTCGTCGGGGTCTCTTATCAGTTATGGACTATCGTACGAGGGAGTTGGTTCCCGAGTGGTCGTCTTGGGAGATGTGGAGGCATTCTCCCATATTTGAGTTCAACCCGACAACATCGGCTACCGGGCTCCGGACTCCATACTGGGTGATGTTTCGTATCATCCATCATATGGTCGTCGGCTACGACGAGAATGACCTCTCCTTCTCCCACGAGGTCTTAAGGGCCATGGTGGCCATGGATGATAGGGCCGAGGTGGACTGGGCATCCTTCATCTTTGAGGATGTCCGGAACTGCGTCGCCTTTTACCCGTCGACGACCCTCCCATGTGGCATGCAGCTGAGCTGGTTGCTGGAGCAACAGTTTCCAGACATAGCCGCAGGTCGCTCGAACTTGAGGGAAACAAACTTCTTCCCTTTCTGACCTCGCTCCCCCTTCTGAAGACTTTTTAATCCTTCCCCTTTTATTTGAATGTAAACAATTTTTTTTTTAATGAAGATATGTTTTCTTTTCCTTGCAATGAGCTTGTCTTCTGCATCTTCCATGCATTCACATAATTTCCATAGACTTTAGCAGATCAACTTAACAGACACTGAATAACTCCTCCAGGCAAGAATAGCATATAAAAATGTTGAGACTTAAGCACATTAAACTTTGACTCGACCCATCTGCCGAGTGATCACTGTAATTTCTACAGATTAATTATAGAAATAGTGGCAAATAAATTTGTAAACCCTAAGGTTATCAATCTAGGGGAATGAAGTAACGAAAAATCCTAAATACTAAATCATAAGTTCTCAAAATACTAGTCAGGAAAATCAATTGAAAAGTTTTGGTTGTTTTGAAAATCGCAATACTAGCTAATGAAAATTAAACAGGTAATTAAAAAGCTTATAGATTCAAATAAGAGAAGCACAGATTCCAGAGATATCTACCTATCAAGTATGACATGTATGAATGAATCGATTAATTCCCGATTTTAATTCCTCTTCGTAGTGAAACATCATAAAAGTATTACGAACTTCTTTGTTGGACAATTCGTAAAGTAGATTAATTAATTACCTATCTCCGCTCGGTCTTCAAACATAAACTCTAAAATTCTTGGAAATCTCTCTAAAAACTGAAATCTGGAATGAAGTATGATAAAAAGGTCAAAAGGTACTCTCAAAATCGACATTATTAGGATATTTATAGAGGTGGGGGTGTATCCTATCAATTCTAGGGCTAAAGATATGAATAAATCCGATTTTTATCAGATTTCCGCTCCAGCAGAGAGGCTCGCGTCGATCGTGGCTGATCCACGTCGATCGACGAGGCTTCCTGGTATCCGTCGATCGATGCTGATTGGCGTCTGTCGATGCGGCTTCTCGTCCCTTGTGCGCGGTCTCACGGTTTTGGCCATAACTTCCTCCTCCGAACTCCGATTGACCCGATTCCAGTTGCGTTGGAGAGCTAACTCAAAGCATCATCCATTTCCATGCGCCAATAGCCCGAATTCCTCTAGTGGAAAAACTATTCACTGCTACTCTTACACGTCACTGCTTCCGGAACGGTTTTCTCGTGAGTTTAGGCCTAAAAACCTGCATAAACATCAAAACACACCTAAAACCACCTAATATTGACATCATGCATAAAATATATATATAAACTCAATAAATCTACATAAAATAGTAGGAAAATAATATAGATAAGTGAGTGAAATAATGAGCTTATCAAATCCCCCAAACTTGAACGTTTGATTGTCCTCAATCAATAGGCAAGAAAGAAATCAAAAGATTATGTGGTTAAAGTGCAATGCCTCACAAGATTCATCACAGTCGAGAACCAAGAATCCACTACCCACAAGCAATTTGAAAGAGACAGAAAATTCATCAACCGTGGAAGAACTACAGGAAGTGTATCGCTCAACTCTCAAGTGTTTAAGGTAAAGATGAAAGCACTCAAAAACATGTATGAAGAAATTTCTACCATAGGCTTGCAAATTTTCTAATATCTCCACTGCTAGAATGTGCACACAAGTCTAGAATCAAAAATGACTTTCGAAAGGTTGTAACGTAAGCTTTTTCTGATAAGGTAGGGAAATATGGCCAAGTGACTAAATCAATTGAGTTCATGACTCTCAACATCTCCAACCACCATCTATAATCATCCACCTTATCTCCTCATATACATCAACAAACTCACAATAAATTATTTTTTTAAATTTTTTTTTATATAGCTCATTTTGAATCTCTTATGCTCTTTTCGATAATTTTGTATTCTTTTCTTTTCAGAGAGCTTATGAGAATTCTAATTATTTCTTTGAGCTTCTTTTTCACACATCTTTCCACCACTAATTTATAATATCTTATCACCAATTCACTAGTCAATCCCCATACATACCACAACTCAAGACACGAGTGAGACAATATTTTTCTTAATCTCATAGACAAGGGAAGAAAAACTGTACAGGCTCAAAGTGGCTAACTAGGTAGAATTTTATTGTGAAGGGACAGTGTTTAGGATATTGGGTTAACAAAGATGGCCTAATATCATTTCCTAAACTTGTGCACACTATGCAGTCTCAACACAGAAAATAGGCAAGTTCTAGAGAAATCAAAACACACATGTGAATCTCACATCAAACGAAATCAAGGCTCAAATTTCTCACACAAGGGTTTAAAAATTTTCTTCCACAGTTAATTTCAAATCAGCTCAATCAGCATGCAAGTATAAGTGTCAAATCAGTCCTATCATGCGGTATTCTACATTCATAGGCATCTAACCACAATCTTAATCAATTCAATACTCAACCCTCAATCAATTCTAATCTCACAATCTCATTCGGGTTATCTTCAAAACTCAAAATTTTTCCCCACAAAATAGCATAAAATAGAAAGGTACGAAAAATTAAAGACAGAAAGCAGAATAAATAAAAGATAGGACGTTCCATCTCTTGTCCACATCCCCCCAAACTTATTTCCAACTCAAAGAGTGGAATAAGTTTGAAAATCAGATGAAAGAGGGAACAATACCTGGTAGTTGATCTTAGACATCAACTTTTTTATCCCCCGGAGTCTTTAATCACCATCAGGGAGGTCGGGTCCAGGCAGGTCCTTTCGCGACCTCCTTTCCATCTTTGTTCTTGATAACTTGCATCCCCCATTTCTTGGTGTCTTTCAATGTCCCCTCAATGGCGGACTTGTACTTCTGTAGAACTCGTAGTAATTTTTTCAACTTCCCATACCTAAGGTGTGCCGGAAGCATCTTGAGTTCCAGCACCAGCGGATCAGAGTTAGATTGCAGTTTTCCCCGATTTACGTCGGTTGACATGGATGAAACTGCCGCATTCCCTTTTCTACGTCGCGTTGCTTCTGCTGACGAAAACTCCGAGTCTGACTTCCTTCATGCGTCGATCGACGTGACAGTAGCGTCGATCGACGTGGATCCAAAGGTTGTGTTGATTGTCGCATGGCGTGCGTCGATCGACGTGGAGGTATTTCCACTTTTTCTCTTCTTTTTCTGGCTGCGTCGGCTTGGAAATCGCTCCCGGTTGTTCTCTTTTTCATGTGTTATTCCCTCGGGTACATCCAGCTCCATCACCAAATCCATAAGCTCATCGTTCGCCTTATCCAAATCTGAAGACAAACACAAAGAGTGTAGTAAGCGGTTCTCCAGAAAATCCGGATCAATTTTAAGAGAAGAAAAGGGAGAGGAAATCACCGGATTTGAACAATTGATCATGTGGCACTCTTCCGGGTAGCTCCCTTCATTACGCTTTTGCACTGCTTTGTAGATGGGGAAGGTGACCGACTCATCATTAACTCGGAACGTCAGTTTTTCGTCTCGAATGTCAATCAATGCTCCAACAGTCTTCAAGAAAGATCTCCCCAAGATAAGCGGGATATTGTGGTCTTCTTCCATGTCAAGAACCACGATGTCTGCTGGAATGATGAAGTCCTTCACCTTCACAAGTACGTCTTCCACGATGCCTTTTGGGTAGGACACCGATCTGTCAGCCATCTGCAATGATATGGTCGTTAGTTTGATGCTCCTGATCTCTAGTCGCTTGAAGATTGACAGCGGCATTAAGTTGATGGATGCGCCGGAATCGCAAAGGACCTTCCAAAAGGTCTCTCCTCCAATGACACAGGGGATCGTGAAGGATCCCGAGTCTTCTCTCTTCAGCGGCATCTTCTTCTGAATAATCGCGCTTCATTCTTCGAACAAATTGACCCTCTCGTGCTCCATGAAGGGTCTTTTCTGAGAGACCATATCCTTCAAAAATTTCAAATACCCCGGTATCTCTCGTAGTGCCTCAATCAGCGGGATGTTGATGTTTACTTTCTTCATGTTCTCAAGAAAGCGTGCATACTTCTCGTTCAGCTTTGATTTGGCAAACCGCTGCAGATATGGCAAAGGAGGCTTATACATTGGTAGAGCAGGGGCGGTCGTCGATCGACGAGATTCAGCCTCGGTCGATGGATGTTTTGGATCTTTGTCGATCGACGGGGAAGCGTCGTTGATCGACGGAGCTTTGCCTGTGATGACTTCTTCTTCTTTCTCGGCTTCTCGTTCATCTCGGGTGTCTGTCCTAGCTTACTTTGGCCCTTCATAGGTTTTTCCCCCTCTCAGTGTGATGGCATTCACTTGGTTCCTCTGATTCTGTTTCTTGGGGTCGATCTGAGTGTTGCTCGGAAGTTGCCCCGGCTTGTGCTGGGCTCCGAGGGCATCAGCGATCTGGCTGACCTGGGTTTCTATGATTTGTACATGCTTCTGCACCTGGTCCACTTTAGTATTCACGCCTGCAATTTCTTGCTTCAACTTGGCTACAGTATCAATAGAGCCTTCCATAAACTTGGCCAAAATCTCCTCGAGATTTGGCTTCTTCTTCTCCACTATTGCTCCTTCTTGTACGGCAAATCCTGGTGGTGGTTGCTCTGCAGCTTGAGGGTTCCCGTAGGAAAATCCAGGATGGTTCCTCGCGTGATTGTAGGTATAGGGCTGGTTATTCTGCTGATTGTGTTGCTGGTATCCTCCTCGGTAGTTGTCTTGATAACCACCCCTTTGAATGAAATTTACATCAACATTGCCTTCCTCTGTTGGACCCTACATTGCTTTAACTGCAGCAACTGTTTTCTCTTACTTCAGATTAGCAAACTCTTCCCAAAGCTTTTTCAGCTCGGCTGCCAAATCAGGTTGCTCGGCAACTTTTTCCACCACTTTCTCGACCGCCATCACAGGCCGAGTTCGACTTGAGGACCACCGTTGAGTGTTGTTGGCCATCTTTTGGAAGAATTCCATGGCCTTCTTTCCGCATTTCGTCATGATGGTGTCTCCCAGTGTGGTGTCCACCAACTTGACTGTTTTCTCATTGAGTCCCTCGTAGAATGCTTCTGCCTGTTCTCCTGGCGGAAAGCCATGTCCGGGGCAAGATCTCAGTAGCTCTTTGAATCGCTCCCATGTCTCACTGAAGCTCTCATCAGGTCTTTGAGCGAATCTGATGATTTCCTTCCTTCTCTGCCTGATGACATTCGGGGGGAAGAAGTTTTCAAGGAACTCCTTCCTCAATTCGGTCCACGTGCCTATGCTTCCTTTGTCCAATGCGGTGAACCATGATTGTGCCTTATCCCTCAGAGAGAATGCGAACAGACGCATTTGGATGGCACTCTTGCTGACTCCTTCGATCTTGACAGTGTTGCAAAGCATAAGGAACTTATTCAAATGCGCATAAGGGTCCTCAATAGGTCTTCCTCCGAATTGATTTTGTTGCACCATCTGCACCAATCCGGTCTTCAGCTCAAAATTGTTGGCATTGATGCCAATCCTGAAGTCTGTCTCCCTGAACCGAGGTTTATACCGGTTCTGCATGGCCTCCTCTTCTTCCTCATTGTCAGACTCCCCTGGCGGATCCTGGTTGTCATCCTCTCCATTGTCGAGATTGTCATCAAACAGTGGGTTATGGTGAAGATCCCTTCCATTCGGATTGTTCCTCTCGAGGTCTTTTTCCAGATTGTATTGTTGGATTTGCGCCCTCATAGCTTGGACTTCTTGGAGAAGCACAGCCTGCTCCTCTGCAGTTAGCACTGGTGGAGGCGGTGGTACGTTATCTTCCATCGTGTGATTACTTGAGCTTTCCTGAGCACGCTTATTCCTTCGGATCTTTCTGCAAGTGACTTCAATGTCTTGGTAGTAATAAAGCGGGTCCTTTCCTCTAGCTCTCGTACTCATGCACTACCTGTACAGCAAAGGAGGTAGTGAAGTAAGACTGAAAATAAAACGAAACGAACTGAAATAAACAACTGAAATTCTGAAAAAAGAACACTGCGTCGATCGACGAGACTTGGCGTCGATCGACGAAAGGAAAACAACTTCGTCGATCGACGAGAGTTAGCATCGATCGATGCGAAATACAAAAATGCGAGAAAAAATTCAGAATATACGAAAATTACAGCCTAAATCAGTATTTCAATCACAGATTTAATAGTAAGATTAATTATGTTCACTCCCTGGCAACGGCGCCAATTTTTTGATCACTGTAATTTCTACAGATTAATTATAGAAATAGTGGCAAATAAATTTGTAAACCCTAAGGTTATCGATCCAGGGGAATGAAGCAACGAAAAATCCTAAATACTAGATCATAATTTCTCAAAATACTGGTCAGGAAAATCAAATGAAAAGTTTTGGTTGTTTTGAAAATCGCAATACTAGCTAATGAAAATTAAACAGGTAATTAAAAAGCTTTTAGATTCAAATAAGAGAAGCACAGATTCCAGGGATATCTACCTATCAAGTATGGCATGTATGAATGAATCAATTAATTCCCAATTTTAATTCCTCTTCGAGTGAAACATCAGAAAAGTATTACGAACTTCTTTGTTGGACAATTCGTAAAGTAGATTAATTAATTACCTATCTCCGCTCGGTCTCAAGATAAATTAACTAACTCCAAAGATCTACAGATTTATTCCTACAAACAATCTCCTTCAGTTACAACAAAAAATCAGATTATATTGTGAAAATCTCTTTCCATTGAAAACTATCACAATTACGTCTCAAGTAATCAACTAGATAATCCTAAGATGTGATCAGCGAATCAAGATTATGAATAAGCACAGATTTCACAAACTACGAAGGGAAAGGGAAAATAATTCAATTAATCAAACATGCATACATTGATAGTTCGAAACCCTAGAATCTGAGGAAGGATTTAGTTACACATATTCAAGTTAATATTCATCATAGAAAGATAAAACCTGAATTGCATAAAAACTTGGGTCTGAATGTCTTCCCACAAACTTCTGTCTTCAAACATAAACTCTAAAATTCTTGGAAATCTCTTTAAAAACTGAAATCTGGAATGAAGTATGATTAAAAGGTCAAAAGGTACTCACAAAATCGACATTATTAGGATATTTATAGAGGTGGGGGTGTATCCTATAAATTCTAGGGCTAAAGATATGAATAAATCCGATTTTTATCAGATTTCCGCTCCAGCAGAGAGGCTCGCGTCGATCGTGGCTGATCCACGTCGATCGACGAGGCTTCCTGGTCTCCGTCGATCGATGCTGATTGGCGTCTGTCGATGCGGCTTCTCGTCCCTTCTTCACGGTCACACGGTTTTGGCCATAACTTCCTCCTCCGAACTCCGATTGACCCGATTCTAGTTGCGTTGCAGAGCTAACTCAAAGCATCATCCATTTCCATGCGCCAATAGCCCGAATTCCTATTGTGGAAAAACTCTTCACTGCTACTCTTACACGTCACTGCTTCCGGAACGGTTTTCTCGTGAGTTAGGCCTAAAAACCTGCATAAACATCAAAACACACCTAAAACCACCTAATAATGACATCATGCATAAAATATATATATAAACTCAATAAATCTACATAAAATAGTCGGAAAATAATATAGATAAGTGAGTGAAATAATGAGCTTATCACTGAGCAGATCCATCATCTCTGCTGACCATCAAAAAAGAGTTCTTCATTTCTGCTGTTGGCTTAGCAGACTTTTCTTCAGCAGATACACTCAGCAATAAGTAAGCACAAGTTCAGATATGTTTTTCATACTTCCTCCAGAAATCCGAGAAATCCATAGAGAGTGAGAATAGCATCTCATCCTTCAGCATCATCTAACTCCATAAGACCCAACTTTAAACATAGTTCCTTGAATCTTGATTCTGCTAGAGGCTTTGTGAAGATATTAGCAATCTGATCCTCCGTGCATATATACTGAATATCAATAATCTTCTTCTTCTGATGATCTCGAATGTAATGATGTCGGATATCAATATGCTTTGTCCTTGAATGATGCACAGGATTCTTTGTGATGCAGATGGCACTATTGTTGTCGCCATAAATCGGCACGCATTCAGGACGAATCCCATAATCTTGTAATTGTTGCCTTATCCATAAAATTTTAGAACAACAGCTAGCAGCAGCTATGTACTCTGCTTCGGTAGTCGACGTGGCTACCAAATGATTTTTTTTCTGAACCAGCTGATTAGCTTGTGCCCAAGAAAATGACAAGTACCGCTGGTACTTTTCCTATCAATTTTGCATCCTCCAAAGTTAGAGTGTGAGTAGCCACTCAGAATTAGACTATCGGCTCTTGGATACCAAATCCCCAGACCTTCTGTGCACTTCAAGTATCTAACGATTCGCTTCGCAATATCTAGATGCGTCTTATTGGGGTTGGCCTGATATCTTGCACATAATCCGACTACAAATGAGATATCCGGTCTGCTGGCAGTGAGATATAGCACAAAACTGATAATTCCTCGATAAAGAATGGGGTTCACAGATTCCCCTTCTTTCTCAATAGCTGCTATGCACGTAGTGCTAATGGGAATACGTAGACTCTTGGTCTTCTCTGGACAGTACTTCGCAATTAAATCACGTGTATACTTCCTTTGATGAATGAAAACCCCTTCACTGGATTGTTGAACTTGAAGTCCAAAGAAGTACGACATCTTCCCCATCATACTCATTTGAAAATTACTCGTCATGAGTTTGGAAATTTTGTCACATAGATCTTGATTCTTTGATCCAAAGATGATATCATCTACATAGATTTGAACGAGTAGAATGCTTCCTTCATCTTCAATCCGGAAGAGAGTCTGATCAATCCTCGCTTTCTTGAAGCCATTATCGAGCAGAAACTTAGATAAAGTTCCATACCAAGCTCGTGGTGCTTATTTCAAGCCGTATAGCGCTTTCCTTAGCCTGTATACTTGGTTTCCATGCTCAAATCCTTGTGGTTGCTCAACATAGACTTCTTCCTTGAGCTCGCCATTCAGAAATGCACTCTTTACATCCATCTGCATAACCGAGAATTCATGGTATGCAGCATATGCAAGAAATAACCTGATCGCTTTGAGTCGAGCTACCGGAGCAAACGTCTCATCATAGTCAATGCCCTCGCATTGTCTATATCCCTTGGCTACAAGACGCTCTTTGTTTCTAACAACCATGCCTGATTCATCCTTCTTGTTCTTGAACACCCACTTGGTGCCAATAACGTTCTGATGCTCTGGTCTATCTACCAGATCCCAAACGTGATTGCGAGTGAATTCAGCAAGCTCCTCTTGCATAGCGTTCACCCAATCTGGATCTCGTAGAGCATCCTCCACCTTGGTTGTCTCCTCATTTGATAAATAGAAAGCAAGCATCGCGTTGCCTTGTCTCGTTAGGATAGGATCATTGATGTCTCCAAGAACGTCTTCAAGAGATTGAGCGCACAACCATGTTGGTCTGACTGGTCTTCCAGCATTTCCTTCCCCTGCTCGATCATTGTCTTCTACGACGTTCTCCTCAGCACCCGCCTGGTGCACAACATCTGGATTGCCAGCAGCATGTTCATCAGCAGTTGGGACTTCTTCAGCAACCGGTACTTCAACAACTGGAATTTCTGCTACGGGATCTTCATGAACAGGAACCTCTCCAGTAGGTACCTCAGCAACCGGAATCTCAGCAGCACCTCTGCCAAGACCTTCAGTAGCATCTATTCTTTCTTCACCATTTGGAGTTGATCTAGATATCTCCTCCTCTTCGTTATCAAGCCACTCCAAGATATCTAGGTCATCATTGAAATGAATAGGTGTGACCTCAGCATGATCATTAGCATCACTGGCCTGGTCAGCAGTCTGGTCTCCTGCTGAGTGCGTCTGGTTTGGATTGCAGTTATTCATAGACTTATTTGGATCAATACTCATATTTTCGAAAGAATTTAAGAACGATGATCATTGACATCATTAGTCTCATGATTTCTTTCCTCTTTTTCTTTAATGGCTCTGCGCACTAAAGTAGACTCATAAAAAATAACATGGCATGTTATTTCCACAATTCTGGTAGTCTTATTTAATACTCGATAGCCTTTGTAAGTAGGGTGACCATATCCAAGAAGTACACCCTCATCTGACTTAGGCGAAAAAGTATTAAGTTTTGACTTCCCGTTATTATGAATATAACATGTCGAACCAAATGCACGAAGATGAGTTATAGAGGGCTTACGACCATTGTACACTTCATAGGGAGTCTTGTTAAATCTGCTAGTAATAGCACTCCTATTCTTTGTATAGCAGGCCGTCATCACTGCTTCACCCCAATACTTAGTAGGTAGTTTAGAGTCTGCTAGCATTGAACGAACGGCCTCCTTCAACGTCCGGTTTCTTCTTTTAGCTAGCCCATTCTGATGGGGAGTCCCAGTGGTGGATTTCTCATGTGCAATACCAGCTTCAGCACAGAAACCCATAAGTACTCCATTACAGAACTCTATTCCATTATCAGAGCGAATCCTCTTCACATTGACTTCCTTGCTGTTTTGCTCCTTGAGGATTAACTCCGATAGAATGAGCTTTACCCCATCTTTGGTCTTCAATAAACGAACCCACGTATACCTGGAAAAGTCATCAACCACCTCTAGAGTATACAATCTTTTACTTATAGTGGGTGGATTGATAGGGCCGAAGAGATCTATATGTAGTAGCTCTAGGATCCTTTGCGACGTGCTCTTCTCAGGATTGGACTAAAACGAAGCTCTGGTCTGCTTTCCTTGTTGACATGCTTTGCACACCCCTTCTTTGCGAAGAGTTTCAGCGGGCAGACCTACAACAAGCTTGTTCTTGGCAAGGTAGTTAATAGTCTTAAAATTTAAATGGTTAAACCTCTTGTGCCACAGCCTTGTTGTCTCTTCCTTATTCAAGGCTAAGAAGCATGAATGTTGTTGACCACTCTGCCAATCAACAATGTATAGGCCACCCTTGCGGATGCTTCTGAGCTTCATTTCACCTTTAACAGTGTCATCAATAGAACACCCAGTATTGACAAAGGATACAGTGTACCCATTCTCGCATAGTTGACTTATGCTAAGTAAATTGTGCTTCAGGTTGGAGACAAGTGCTACGTTGATGATTCTCAATCCATTACGCTCAATGCACCCTCTTCCAATAACTTTCCTTCGCTATTGTCTCCGAACTTGACTTTGGGGCCATAATGGAATCTTTGAATGTCTAAAAATAGCCCCTATCAAAGATCCATTCTTTTTCTATGTAAGATGCTTTAGAACTAGGATCCTGTCCCTGCAAAATAATCAATTAAGTTGATTTAGGTACTCGTTTAGCTTCGGGTCCTTCAGGATTAGCATGGATCATAATTCATTTCGGAATCCACATTTTGGTGATCTTCAAGATTTTCTTCTTGATTTCACCCTTCACCACCTTCTCGACCTTAGGCTTGTTATGCCTAACATTGCTAGACATAGGTGATGTGGTGTGCTTAGCCGTCCTTGCCTTTTGAAATGAAAATGAGTTAGGCTCGGGCCTTACATAGGTGTTTCTCCTATGTAGAGTGTTCTGCTGATACGACGGTCTTACAGCAGTATAATGAACTTGCTTGCCTTTGGGAAAGGTAGGATTTGCTATCCTTGCGTTAGAAACATAACGCTCAGCATTCCTTGATGTAACTGAATATGGTTTAGCATACGCTCTCTGATTTCTCTGCTGTGGTCCAGCAGGTACGTACCTAGCATTCATCCTTTGGATTATCTGCTAAGGTCCAGTAGATACTTGCTTAGCATACGTCTTTTGGTTCCTCTGTTGAGTTCTAGCAGATGAATGTTTAGCATATCTTGATTGGAACCTCTGCTGAGATCTAGCAGACGAATGCTTAGCAGACTCCGGCTGGAACCTCTGCTGAGACTTAACAGATGCATTCTGCTTATGTCCATTCTTCTGCTTAGCTTTTGAAGATTCAGCAGTGACTTTCCCCTTTCCTTTGTCAGCAACGATATTCCCAGCAGAAACGAATAAGATCGGTTTCTGCTTAGAGGAGCTAGCATGAGTATCCAAAATCTTTCTAGAGGATTCACATCCAAGGCCAGACTTATCTTTATGATGTCTTTGCTGGCTTACAATGGCATTGAGAACTGCCTTGCTGGATGTATACGTACAAATGCATTCCTCTCTAGGTTTACTTTTCAAATCAAGATTTTCTTTCTCTAATTTTTGAAAATTTTCTCAAAATTGAGAGAAATCTGCCTTTAGTTTTAAAAGTTCCTCACTATCTGAACTTAGTCTTTCGACTTCCTCGGTCAAGGATTGAACATTTAATTGTAGTGAGGCATTTTCACCAACAATAGCATTTTTGATCTCATACATCTTAGAGAATTCAATTGAAAGCTTCGTCAAGTAATCTTCCCCAGAATCTGGAAAAGATTCCTCCAATTCATCCATGACTACAATGCTAGAAATGTTGGTAATTCGTACCTCATTTTCTTCGGCGGCTAGAGCTGATTCACCACTCTGCTCCGCATCAGCATCAACGAATTGATCTTCGACAATATTTGCCATCAGGACGAGCAGAGCTTCCTCATTATCTTCTTCTTCTGAGGAATAGTAGTACTCCTCATCGTCATCTGTGATGTCAGGTACCTCTGTCCTCGTAAGCAATGCTCTGGTTACAGCTTTGATGGCACGCTTCTCGAAGCGCTGCTTCAAGCGATCTCTTTCCTCGTTGCTGACCCTTGGACACTCATGTTTAAGGTGATCTGGTGATCCACAATCGAAGTAGTTCCTGGGCTTTCGCTCTTCTGAGCGAGAAGATGTTGATGTTTGCTTAGCCTCTTTAGCTTCCTTCTCAGCTTTGGCTTCTATCATCAACTTTTGGAGCTTCTTCATTTGTTCTTCCAGTTCACTGATCTTTAAATCAACAGATTGGGAACCTCAGGTTGAGGCTGTCTCTTTTGCTGGTGACGCTGGTGTAATTCTCTCCTTATTGTAGAACGACTTTCTAGGGGACTTCCACTTGTGTCCATCCTTCTTGACAAAGTATGCCAAGTCCTCATGGTTTCCAGCATTTGATGTAGTAGGCTGTGCCATAGCAGCCTCATTTTTCTTAGATTGCTGGATTATGAACTCATGGGCTTTCAACTGTGAAAACACTTCAGCAGTCGACATTTGACTGAGATCTTTCTCACTGAGGCTTGTCATCTTAACAAACCAATCGCTTCTTGGGAAGAGTTTGGATATTATTTTGTTGTTCATCTCCCTATTGTCATAGGTTTTGCTTACATTTTTGAGCTTGCCCACAATTGTATTGAATCTATCTTACAAGATTGAATGGTTTCTCCAAGATTCATTGAAAATGACTCATACTTATCCACAACCACTTGGAGTTTGTTTCGTTTCATCTGCTCAGTCTCCTCACAGCATTTGCACACATAATCCCACATTGCTTTGGCTTATTTTCCAAAATTTAGTCTGCCATCAAGGTGGGTAGACAGTCAATGATTAGCTTCATTGCTACATATTCCAGCGGCCTCTTTTCTTGTCTTTCAGCATCCATTCTCCATACGACTTTGGTACCGTCTCCGGACGTGGTTGACCTTCAGCGGGTGGGACTATTGAGGTATTGACCTTCAAGATTTCTATTGGCCCTTTCTCCAGCACATTCCTCATCTTTAGATGGATACTTTAGAGTTGAATCATGGCCTTAGTCTTTCAAGACTCGAACTTCTCCTTGTTATACTTGGGAAGATTGGGATTGGTCATCTTGTTATCTTTCACCTGAGCTAAACAAACACAGAAAATAGAGTGACATCGCAAAGAAAGCTAAGATCTAGGTCTTAAGCGACACAGAAGCAGTCGGTTTTTCAACCTCCTGCTCTGATACCACTTGTTGGTCCCTAAAATCAGAGTCGTCGTGATTAAGATAAAACTCTCACACGAATTGCAGCGAAATAATTAATCGTTCACTTGCACTTTTAAGATATTTTAAAAGAGTTTTAGCCCAACTAGACTTTGTTTTTCTTATAGTTATACACTAGCAACTCAGTTGCTAGGTTTAAAAACATAGTTCAATAGTTAAGCAATAAAATAGTAAAACAAGATAACGACACCAAGTTTATAGTGGTTCGATCAAAAGATCTACGTCCAATCCTTAGCTGAAACGCTAAGAATTCACTAAGAAAGTATACAAAGTACAAGGAATCGTCTTTCCCGTGTAGTACGTCAGTGAGCTTTCGAGCTGGCTACTCCACTACTATCCTCCGATACTTCGCTATCCTTAGTCAGACCCAGCTATAGTCAAGTCAAGGGCGACACCTTCGTAAAACTTGACTTTCGCTGATAGTGATGGGAGATTTTAGAGTTCTCTCCTGAACTTATCTATTTTTGGCAAGATGTCCGTCGGAGTCAGATCTTGATAAAAATGACTGTTGGATTCCTCCAAGATCGGAAGGAATCTCAATGATTGAACCTTAAAAAGGATTCAATGAACCACTTTGATTGTCAGATCTTGAAGGTGGGGGACACTCAGTGGTTGAGAGCTTTAAAGATTCTTCTTTTCTTGTTACTGCTTTCGTGACTGCTTTTTTTTGTTTGTCTGAGGAATCTCTTGAATATGAGTTCGTGAGTAGAGAGTGAGTAAAGCAGTGGTCTTCTCTCACTTTTGGACTTGTCTTTTATACCTGGAGATT
This sequence comes from Plectranthus barbatus, assembly GCA_026898455.1. Classification (NCBI taxonomy): domain Eukaryota; kingdom Viridiplantae; phylum Streptophyta; class Magnoliopsida; order Lamiales; family Lamiaceae; genus Plectranthus; species Plectranthus barbatus. The sequence goes on along the minus strand of JAPKLW010000023.1, from coordinate 1,470,028 downwards.
CAAACTTTGAATCTCCATACCCATTAGACACAACGGTTCCTTTGTCCAAGAGTGGTTCGACTTTATCTGTTCTTTCTGGCGTCGTACAGAGCTGTCTGAACTACTTTGGGAATGCTTTTGTCCATTGTGTGTATGTCTGTCAGAACGGTGGTGTAGCAGTCGTTGTTGGTTGTCTCGCTTTGCTAAGCTTCTTCTGAATGATCTGCTAATCTTCCCTAGCAATCTGCTAGATGGGTGTCGGGCTGCTGACTTCTAAGCAGTTGCTCACATTATCTCTGATTCCTTCAATTCCTGATTGCTAATGCCCTTAGCAATCTGCGATGTGCTGGCGATGCTGAGTCCTCAGCATTCTGCTACCGCTTGACTTCTAGCAAATGCTAACCTTCTATGGCGGTCTTCTTTATCTGCTAGGAACACTTCTAACAACCTAATCTATTATAACTCAATACTTAGCCTATACAGGATATAACAAGAGTTGCTAGACTATGCTAGAATTCAGCAATGATCGACCAAATGCTAAGGCTTTGATTCAATAAAACCTATTACAAATATGATCCTAAGGGGAGAATTACAAGATAATTCCCTACAGATTTAACTTCACTATGTACAATGCTTCATAGCTCATCATATCGATCTCGACATGTCTCCATCATACAAGATTGTCACTTTTATTTGTGCATTGGTTAATACAAGAGATTAAAACCTCTCGAAAAATAGGTTAAGCAAGAAAGCACACTCCCTTACGTGTTTAGGGACAACCAACTCAAGCACAAGATGTCAAGTTCAACTTCTATAAGCTTGCATTCTATCTCATCACTATTTGCAACGAACTTCATTCTAGAATAAAAAAGGTCTTTATTTTGGTGATAATGTGGTCGACTAAATGGTTGGTTGTTTTGGATTAAAGTGACTAACCTCATTCGGTAACCCATCACCTCCAACATATGATCCTCATTCAACTGCCCCCATAGGCATTCAACTTTCTTTTCTTTCCTTTATTTTTCTGTTTTCATTTTCTTCTTTTCACAATGCATATTGCATTCATTTCTTCTACCACAAATTTTTTGTAGGTGCTCATTTTTCTTGATTTGCACCTTTTCTCTTTTCTTTTCTTTCGTTGTTTTTATTTTCACACATAACCTTCTTTCTCCTTTTTTTTTCTTTCACGCCTTCGAACATGGGATCTTTATTCGAACATACTCCCAAAAACCCATCCTCACGACATTCGTATTCACCTTTAATTCTAACTAGTTTTTCACCCGTGCGTTGCACGGAGTATCTGTGTGCGTCGTGATATGTACCTATATTTTTCATTTTAGTTTTAATTCAATAATTTAATAATATTTATATCTTATTGTATAAAAATATGATCACAAAAATATTTTATTTTGGATAATATATTATTCAACTGTTATGAAGATATGTTGAGCAATACATGTTTTGAAACTGATGCACACAATAAAATTTTAAAATAATATTAATTTAAATCAAATAGAAAATTAAATTATTGCACCCACATTTTATAAAAAAGAGTTACTAAACGGTTAAATTTAAAGAATATTTTGAGCGGGAACGATTATTCCGGACTTGTTTTATTTTGTATGATCAGTTGATACTTATTTCAATAAGTGCAAATAATCTTTTCAAAAAAAAAGTGCAAATAATGAAATGTGGGAGCAATAACCTGTGTCGTGTAGTATTATTTTATTTAAGTAGAAATTAAATCATGTAATGTTGGCAAAAATATTAATAAATAATTATTCCTACCTTTCAATTATATTAACTATTTCTTTGTTTTAATATATTATAAAAATATAGATATGTATAAACCGAAAGGTGCACAATATCTATCAAAATAGTTATATATTTATAGTACCTCATTTATAATAATTCATTATCTAGTTTTATACTTTTTATAGTACCTCATTTATAATATCTATCAAAATAAATTATTTCTTCCGATGTATAAATTCAAGTTTCATAATCACACATATATTTATATAATTCGCCTACATAAATGATCTACAACTTATCTTATTACCGTCGATTTACTTGATCCGATACACTGGAGTATGATATGTCACTCTATTTTCATTTTTTTTATAATTACTATTATATTAATTGTATATATGAGAGTTACCTTTTTTTATTACACTCAAACCATTGCTCTCTTTATTGAATCTTGTTGGTCGAATATCTTAAACAATTTTCACAGTTAGTCTTTGACGACCAATATATCTGTAGAACTTAACGGTTCATCTTTCTTAATCAGTTAAAATTTTTAGGTATGTACTTTGTTTTACTCTAGTATTTTCTTACTAAAATAAGTATAACAAACATACGTAAATTAAAATGATTAATTGAATTTAAAAAAAATGGCTAATTGAATATTGAATATTTTAAAAAAATAATCATGAACTACTTATTAGTTATAAAAAAACTATAATAGAAAATTCTTAACTCATTACAAAATTTTAAAATAGATGAAAAATGAAATAAAAATTGTTCAGTATTATTTTGACTTTTGAGGCACAAGATGGCTGATTGTATTTTACCAGTGTAAAATCTTATCGGTTTATTTTTTAGAAGTCATACAGTTTTGAGTTATACACTTATAATATTATGTACTCAATACCTTTTTGCTGCGTTTTTTTTCTAAGAATAAAAATTTGTTCTCTCTTTATCAATACAATTTTAATCTGCAACATATATCCCAAAATACAAAACTTAATGCAATGTTTCATATTTTCTTTTTGAAATGGAGAAACTGTGACAAAATTGAAGAAAAAGATGTCTCATTGAAAGAGTTATTTCTTCCTTCTACATACTATGTATAATATGCATCGCTCTACACTTACCTACAATAAAAAGGACAAAATTGAATTGAAGAGGAAAATAGGAGGAAGAAAAACAATATCAAAAAAATCTTCTTTTCCACGCACGGCTACACTTCGATAATCATTGGGCATATCTCTTGAATTGGCGATGTATAGTTGATAACAGTTTAAAAAACCATCGATTTCTAAAAAAAAATGTAGCATTATATACATTCCAAAGTAAATTGCAGGCTGCATTTTGATATGAAGAAAAAATAGAAAGAATTTGGAAGATAAAATAAAAGAAGTGTGAAATCACCTCTTATTTATAGATGATAAATGGCTCCAAGCTAAAAAATTCAAATTTCAAAATTAGCATTGGAAATATAAATATTGAATAGTGAATGTCAGATAATGGAGAAAAATTATGTTCACTCAAAATTGAATACGTGATGAATGATAACTTTAAGTTTTCAACTTACGTGTCTACTTCCTTTCATTACGTTGTTGGATGGAAATTGCTACAGTTGTTATCCAATTTTGCTGAGTATAGATTAGTATATTTGTTTTCTTTAATAACAAATAATTCAAATTTGTTGAAATATTAATTTAAATCTAAAAAATGATTAATTTTAAATAAAATTAATCAAAATATATAAGTAGAGAAAATATATACTTTCATAACGATCTGAAACTATATTTGATAAATTAAAAGTATACTCAATATTATATACTGTCATGATTTTAAAAATTGGAGAATTTAAGAATTATGTCTAGCAAAGATTTTAATGTATACCTATTAAAAGAACTATAGAGTTGGAAGAAATTAATTTACTATTGACGATTTATCATTATGTACTTGTATACATGTAATATAATATACAAAATCATCAGAAAATGCAAATTAAGGTTAAAAAATTATTTTTATACTTTATAATTGTACTTTTAATTTTTAATTGTGAATTATTTTTTTGGTAAATGCAACATGCTTCACACTCATTATTGGAACTTGTTGAACCCTTGGTACCGTATTTTATATTTAATGAATTTTAGTTTCGTTTTTTTTTTTTGTTATTTTTGGAAGGTAAATAATGATTTGACTGCAATATAATTAAAATTTGAAATTTTTTAATATATGTATGTAGATTGTAGCTGAACAATAGGTAATCATTGCTATGTTTTGAATTTTAAAAGTTGAATGTTGGGTATGGTCCAGGATATAGGGCTCTTAAATTAAAAAAATGATTGAAATGATTTCGAAATGCACTTGCATGTGCATGGAATTATTTTTGTTTTGGGCGGAAGAAATGGGCGGGCTTCCTACAGTGCCAAACTGCTTTCTTTTAGTATATTAAGTAGATTCTCTCATCCCCAAACTTGTTCCTAAGCATATCGAAGAATCTCCAAAAGGCTCAATCATGGGGAACAATGGAACCAAAGGCAAATATGATCATAATAACACATTATACTCTAATGTGCAAGGTAGGAGATAGGAATCGGTGGCCTAATATCATTTTCTAGCCAAAAGATCATGCTCAAATATTTAGAGAAAGGATGCAAGTTCTAGTCATTTCACTTTCCATCTTGCCACTTAAAACAAAACATATGGCATTTAAGCTCAAAATTGATGGCCTTTTGTCTTGCCTCGAGTATTAACAAGCAAAAATAGAGCAACTCAAAAGTTCAACATTAACATGCCTCAATCTCAATGATTCCGCTCTATCTTAAGCTCAAGTAAAGTTCTAACTTCATGTGCTTATCATGATTAAATCTCAAGTGTAAGCTCGACACACACAAGCAAACAAACAAGCAAGCCTAACACAATCTAAGCTATTAAAATAATGTATAAACGGTGTGGAATAAATGATAAAATGAAAGTGTTACCTATTAACAACCTTATTTGTATGTGCTCAAACATCAACACAATGAAACACATACTCTAGCTAAACGTCAAGCACACATTCATCACTTAGTCAACTCACACCAAAACCACTAGAGCCACCATTCCAGTCCCAAACATCCAATAAAATACCTAATCACATCAACTCAAAAATTCATCAATAGAGCACCATCACAAATGAGTAATCATTAATGCCTCAAATATTTAACCATCAACACAAAATAAGACTTTGAAAATCCATCATAATCCCTAACCACCCAAGCATCCAACAACATTTAACATCCATCCACAATTCTCACAAATCATCATTATACAACCAAATTGAAATCAAATTCAAAAGCAGTAAAAATAACATGACTAGAGAGGAGGTAGAACACAACTGAAAACCATCCCATCCTGCGTGCTCATCTCGCCTTCCTCCCTCGAAGGAACATCAATGACCCGGTGTGCAGCAGTAGCATCTGCAACAAGCAACAATGGAGTACTAGTGACATTCCTATCAATAACAATAGACTCCCGTGATGGTCTAGGGAATCCATCAACCAGTTGGAGCGGTCCTCCAAGTAGGAGACCGGAGTTAAATCCTCGTCTAGGAACTAAAGGACCCACTCACCAAACTCATACAAATACTTCCCCCTATTTCCGGGCATTAAAAATGTTGCTGCCAAAAGTGAATAAATATCCAACAACACCCCTAGCATACTTGGACCAGACAACGAGATCTCAAAATGCTGAAAGATCGGAGTAAGTAATCCCCCACAACAAATCGTGGGTGTTCTCAATGCGGCCATCCTACTCCATGTATCCATCGCTAACCCAACCATAGAAAACATAAGACAATGTAGCATAGAATATAGAATCAATATTTCAGAAATAAGCACATTACAAGACTCATGTCGTCTGGACACTGAACCAGCCACCACCTTATGAACCTATCACAACACATGATTTCTAATTCTCGAAGCCTTAACATTTTTAGCAAGAAATATCCCCAACTCACAACTCTCTCAAGTTCTTCATCCCCAAAACTCACGTACATCCATCTCATCAGGCACCTACATAGACTCCTCAGCATAACCATAAATCTCATCCAATTATTGTGTAGTAAGTATGTAGCTCACCTCAAATTTTGAAAACACCTAACAGAAAAATGCCCAACACCTTTTATCATAGTTAAAAAAAATAAAGAACTCCTTTGTGAGGTTCACATATACCGGTCACGACCCCGTGAGGAATTTTTCCTATCCCCTAGACAAGAACAAGGCCCATACATTATCCTTCAAACCCAATGGTTCCAACCTATCAGCACTTGGGTATTTAGCTCCAAGCACATACTTCTCCACAATGTTAGTGAATCTCTCATATTTCTCTGTTTATGAAATTGGTAGGGTGACACGGTCCACAGGTGCTTGTGCACTCTGAGATATCCTAGAAGCCATGGAAGGAAATGAAGATGAGAACTTTAGATGAGATTTATGTGAAATCAATGAATTGAATTTTTGGAGGAGAGAAATTTTGAAAGAACTCGATTTGGGGCAAGATGAGCCCTAAACTTTTGAATATGCGCGCAATTTCGACCAACATGCCCTCCATTTTAGTCAAAATCTGTCTCTGTTCCACAATTTGAGATCCCGTTCCATTTCGACTGAAATGCCATTTTGTTCCTACCCCATTTTAGGCGAAATTTTCTATTTTGACCAATATTAACACCAATTTGCCCAAAAACTTGCTTTGAACTTCCATTTCTCAGCTGCATTTCAGCAAAAATAGCTGTATTTTGGGTGAAATAGTCCCCTATTCCATGCTTTGCTCCTCCAAACTCGAAAAATCCTACAAAATTGAAGCACTAAGTCATAGTAGATCCCCCAATATCTCATCAACTCTCAATCAAAGTGCTCATCCCTCAACTCTAAATTCAATTCAACAATTAAACACCATATAAAGATGAACTACAACGTTAATAAAAAAAAACACAAATTAAAATCTAAACTAGACAAGAAAGTAAATGGTTGAGTTGTCTCCCAACAAGTGGTTTGGTTAACATCGATAGCTTGACGAACGTACCTTAAGCTTGCCAACCTTGTCAAAAGACTCAAAATATGGTTACCTGGTCCCTTTATACTTGACTTTCCCGACAACATCTTGTTTCTTGACACACTCCCCAAGTTTTCTTAACTGAACCGAGGCTAATTTGCTTCTTGTTGCACTCATCTTAACATGTACGAACTATCTGGCACACTATCTAACCGGGTACCATCTGCCGATAACTTTTCTAGTATTTCATCAAAATTACTCAACCTCTTCATTCTAACTCCTTTCTCAAATAACTCCCACTTCTCATTTACTTTCTCCTTTAGCATGACTTTCTCCTCAACGTTGCCTATTTCCTTATATGGCAGTAAAAATACCAACTCATTTCCATCACAATGTAGAGTTAGTTCATCATTCTTTACATCAAGACATGCATCCGTCATACACCTAAATTGTCTTCCATGGATCAAGTGCACACCGCCTCGATTATCCATATCCACAACTAAGAAATCTCCCAGGAATATGAACACCGAGACCTCTACATGTGTTGGGATTTTTATACTAAAAGAATTTATTGAAGTTTGTATATATTTGAATTATCTCATAATTATGAACAAACATGCTTGCGAGAACAATGGAACCCTTTTATCTCGTCGATAGGGAGATCATACGACGTATAGGAGATCAAGGAAGACCACATGAGTCATTTAACCTAGCGAGATATAAATTCACTTTATCATAGTCGAGATAATGCTGAGGATTAGTGTGTCGGTGTAGGCTGTAGTATAGTCAGAAAGAAGTGATTTGTCTTGATCACTTGATATGATGATACATGTAATTGCGTATTGATTGGACGACAATGAGATGCATTCTTCTGTCTGACTTCAGAAGAAGCATGATCTCGTAACATGGTTCAGTTTGAATCCTAACAAAAGTTCAAAAGTATGCACGGGTTGTATGTAACTTTGACTTGCTGATGGAGCCCAAGTAGCAGTTGTGAGAGACGATCTAGTCTACATTTCGAGTGGGCCAATGACTAGAGCTCGAGCAAGGACTTTGAGAGCTGGATTGAGTTTATTGATTAAAGACATTTGGGCTGCAAGTATTTCCAAGGATTCGATGTTGTTGGAAGAATTAAACGAACACCCAAAAATTAATAATTTAATTATGTGCAATGATTGGGCATAGTTTAATTTAGTCAGTGTTTGGGCTAATATGTTAGGCCTTATTTTATTAAGTAAATTCGAATTATTTAGCTTTAATTTTCAAAATTTACATGCCTTATTAGATTAGGTTTTGGGCATGCCTATATATAGGCATTGTATTAGACAATTTTATGTAGTTTTCAGATTTTAATAAAATTGTAAATTTTCTCCTTTAATTTCTGAAGGATCAATTTTCGAAATTCTATATTATCCATAGGTTTTCAATCTCGACTAATCAATCGAACAGTCATATCCATTGGTGGTGTCTTTGACTATATCCTTCATTGTTGGATCAATTCGCTTCTTGGGTCGTAGGAGAATTATTCTGGACTACGGTACTTGAAGGTTTTAGAATCCATAGGTATTGGATCCTTTAATCTTGAATTCAGTAAAGTTCAGTTTGTGTCTGCGTCGTGTCGGAGTTGAACCGCTCGAGTTTCTGGGCTACGATCTAAACCTTCCCAGCGAGGATCGTATCATTTTAGTATCAATATCCAGGTCGTGTCCTTCCTCTTCCTTGTCTTTCAATTTCGTGCCTTTCAATTTTGCACCTTTCAATATCTAGTTTGAGTTTTGTTCTTGTTGTCCTTTTGTGTCGTGCGTTTCTTGATTTTCATATCCTGATTCGTATTTTGTTTTTGTGTCTTTGATTCGTGTTTGTTCGTGCTAAAGCAAAAAATTTTAGGGTTTCGAATAGTTGTGTTCCTTGTGTGTCAAGATTTTAATTATCTCCCTTACCATATTAGATCAATTCAAATCTTTCCTTATATCTTTTTCCTTATCTATATCTTTTTTTATTACAAAGTAAATTTGTTAATTTCCTTGTCCTTATTATTTCCTTCTTGAATTATCAAACAATTTGGTAATTACCATATAAATAAGTAAATAAAAAGCAAAAAAAGAAAATTCGAACAAAAAACAAAAGATAGAATTCGAAGAAAAAAAATAATAGTAAAAAAAATCGAAAAAAATGAAAAAAGGGGAGTAAAAATAATTCAAAATTCCCTAATTTCTTGATTTCTACTAGTGCCTTTTTGCTGTTTTTTCCAGTAAATCCCATTTTTGACATAACTTTTGCATCCGGTGTTTGTTTTTGGCGTAATTATGCTTTTCAGAAACGTCTCGACAGGATCTACAAGACTCACAGCTTTGCCATGTCATAAGGTGATTTTTGGCCAAATTCCTTTGTTTTTCGTGCAGTTCCCTTCAAAAGTTATTCCGAAAAATTTTTTCGTTCATTTTTGGTCATTTACCTTCCTAGAGTCATCTAGAGTCTTCCTGTTCATTTGGTTAGTCGAATTGAAGTCCGTAGAATTTTATAGAATTTATTGAGTTTTACAGAAAGGAGAAAAGAGTGGTAAAAGGCAAGAGAGTGTGAGATTATTAAAGGGATTGAAAAAGCCATTTAAACTGAGAGAGATACACGAATGTGAATGCTTTGACATAACTGAGTGATACACGAGTGTAAGTGAGATGGTGAGGTCCTTCTTTTGTTTTTATCTAACCTTTCTTGTAGGTATGTCTAAAAGTAATAGTTGGTGGTGGTCAGGTCAAGTATATGATGGAGACCATGGAATCACTTTTGACTAGAATGCTTAAGAGTAAGATGAATGCCATGCATCAACGAATGGATGATCTCGAGATCTCTGTGACAGAAAGGACTCGATGGGACTCATCCGATAGCCATAACAGTATTGTGAAGGGAGGATGCGGTGGTCGAGGTGGAAAAGGCTTGAATAGGATACATAATCCCCATTATGAGGAGGATGTCGATGACTATGCCGAGGAGGAGTCATAAGATAACAATCTGGGGACAATCAAGATGAACATCCTGTCCTTTCAGGGAAGAATGACCCCGAATTGTATCTGGAGTGCGAACGAAAGCTGGAGATGATGTTCGAATGCCACAACTACTTTGAGTTGATGAAAATAAAGCTGGTTGTAGTGGAGTTCTCGGATTACGCTCTTGTGTGGTGGGATCAGTTGGTCAGTAGTACGAGAAGGAATAGGGAGAGACCTATAGAAACATGGGATGAGATGAAGACTATTATGAGGAGGCACTTTGTGCTGAATCATTATTACCATGAGCTGTATAACAAGCTGCAGAGTTTGAGGCAGGGTAGTCGGAGTGTCGATGAGTACTATAAGGAGATGGAAGTGTCGATGAGTACTATGATCCGAGCCAATGTAGTGGAGGATAGAGAGGCGACGATGGCTAGGTTTCTGGTTGGACTGAATTGGGAGATTCAGAATACAATAGAGCTGCATAACTATGTTGAGCTGGATTACATGGTCCACATGGAAATCAAGATTGAAGGACATCTCAAAAGTTCGGCAACGACAATAATATGAGGTAGAACCCTACAGGCTGGAGAGAATACCAGTCTAGAAGTGGTTCAACACCAAAATGAGATTCTTGGAAGAAGGAGGAGGAGCAGCCTCGAGGGGAGAAGAAGCCGTTTGTGAATCCCAGGTCAGATTCCGCAGCTCAAGGTAAATCTGTTACCACTGACTTTCTTAATAGAGATCGCAAGTGTTATAAGTGTCAGGATTTTGGGCATATTGCTAACGATTGCCAAAATCAGAGAGTCACGGTGATTCAGGATGATGGATAGATTGTGACTGATGAGGAGACTGACCCAAAAATGTCCGATTTGTATGATCCTGATGAAGATTAAGAAGAGATTGCGGCGCCTGCAGCGCTGAATTTGGTGATGAGAAGATCTTGAATGCACAACTTGCAGCCAGAGAGGTTGAGAAGAGGGAGAACATTTTCCATACGCATTTTCATATCAACGATAAGGTCTGCAGCATGATTATAGATGGAGGCAGTTGCACCAATGTGGCAGTCAATCGATAGTGAAGAAACTAGGGTTACCGATGATGAAGCACCCTAGGCCCTAGAAGCTGTAGTGGCCGAATAATAGTGGCATCATCAAAGTAGTGAAGCAAGTCAAGGTGCCGTTTCACATAAGGAAATATGAGGATGAGGTGTTGTGTGATGTGATTCCTATGCATGCGAGTCATGTACTTATGGGGCGTCCGTGGTAGTTTGATAGGCGTGTGAAGCATGATGGCTTCACGAACAAGTATTCATTCGATTACAAGCAGAATTTTTTTTCACTTGTTCCTCAGACCCCTAAACAAGTCTATGAGGATCAAGTCCAGTTGCAGAAGGAGTCGGGTGAAGAGGTGCAGCCATAGGATAATAAGGAGAAAGGGGTGGTACAACAGTCCTTTCTAGCTAGGGTTGGGGATCTTAAGTGGGCGGTTCAGGAGGAGAAAACATTGGTGTTGTTGATCTACAAGGAGAACATGATTTTAACTAACATTCCTGATTCTCTACCTCCTTCTATTTCCTCTCTTTTGCAGGATTTTGAGGATGTCTTTCTAGATGATACCCCACTCGGACTGCCACACATTCGTGGGATTGAGCATCAGATTGATTTCATGCCTGGAGCAACCCTTCCGAATAGACCAGCTTACCGAACCAGCCCAAAGGAGGCGAAGGAACTGGAGAGGCAGATTACAGAGTTGTTGGCCAAGGGGCATGTGAGAGAGAGTTTGAGTCCTTGTGCAGTTGAAGTTTTGCTTGTGCCCAAGAAGGATTCGACCATGAGGATGTGCTGCGACTGTTGTGCTATCAACAACATTACAGTTAAGTATCGTCATCCTATCCCTCGTTTAGCTAACATGTTAGATGAGTTGCATGGTGTTTGTGTGTTTTCTAAGATAGATTTGCGAAGTGGTTATCATGAAATTTTTGTTAAGGAGGGAGATGAGTGGAAAACTGCTTTTAAAACTAAGCTTGGGTTGTATGAGTGGTTAGTCATGCCTTTTGGTTTAACTAATGCTCCTAGTACTTTTATGCATCTTATGAACCATGTTTTGAGAACTTTTATTAGCAGAGTTGTAGTTGTTTATCTTGGTGATATTCTTATTTATAGTACGAGTCATGATAATCACTTTGAGCATTTGATGTCTGTTTTGGATGTACTTCGCAGGGAGAGATTGTTTGCTAACATGAAAAAGTGCATTTTTTGCACGGATAAGTTGGTATTTCTTAGTTTTATTGTTAGTGCAAATGGAGTGCAGGTGGATGAAGAGAAAATTCGAGCTTTCCAGGAGTGGCTGCATCCTAAGAACATGGGCGATGTTTGAAGTTTTCACAGACTTGCCAGCTTTTATAGGCGTGTTGTGCCCCATTTTAGTAGCATTGTAGCCCCATTAACTGAAGTGATAAGAAGAATGTGGAGTTCAGATGGGGAAAAGAGCAAGAGAAGGCTTTTGAGTTGCTGAAGTATAAGTGGACGCATGCCCTTGTATTATCTCTTCCTAACATATATAAGAATTTTGAGATTGAATGTGATGCTTCTGGAGTTGGTATTGGTGATGTGTTGATGCAGGAGAAGAGGCCCGTAGCATACTTCAGTGAGAAGCTGAATGGTGCGACTTTGAACTATCCTACCTACGATAAGGAGTTGTACGCCTTGGTGAGAGTCTTGAAAACATGGCAGCATTACTTGTGGGCTAAGGAGTTCATTATTCGCACCTATCATGAGTCGCTGAAGCATTTGAAGGGGCAGCACAAGTAGAATAAGAGGCATGCAAGATGGATGGAGTTTGTAGAGACCTTTCCTTATATCATCAAATGCAAGCAAGGTAAGGAAAACATCATAGCTGATGCATTGTCATGGAGGTATGCCTTATTCTCTACTTTAGATGCTAAGTTGCTTGGTTTGAATGTATTAAGAGTTTGTAAGCTTCTGATGAGGATTTTGGTGATGTATATGTTGCATGTAGGTCGTCTGCTAGTAGTGAATATTTTAGGCATGATGGATTTTTGTTTAGGAAAAATAATCTGTGCATTCCTAGGTGTTCCCTACGTGAGTTATTGTTGTTAGAGTCACATGGAGGTGGTTTGTTGGGACATTTTGGTATTGCTAAGACCTTGGCTGTGTTGCATGAGCATTTCTTTTTGCCTCGCATGAAACGTGATATTGAGAGGATCTGTGGTAGGTGCATTACTTGCAAACTCGCTAAGTCTAGGTCTAGTTCTCATGGATTGTATACCCCATTACCTATCCCTAGTGTTCCTTGGGTTGATATTTCTATGAATTTTGTGCTAGGTTTGCCAGGTACTGGGCGTGGTAGTGATTCTATTTTTGTGGTTGTTGATAGGTTTTCTAAGATGACTCATTTTATTCCCTGTCATAAATCTGATGATGCATCCCATGTTGTTAATTTGTTGTTTAGGGAAGTTGTGAGATTGCATAGTATTCCTAGGACCATTGATTCGGATAGAGACTCTCTAAGTTCTTGAGCTGCTTTTGGAAGACTTTGTGGTATAAGTTAGGAACTAAATTGTTGTTTTCTACTATTTGTCATCCACAAACTGATGGTCAAACTGAAGTGGTAAATAGGACTCTGTCTGCATTGTTGAGAGTTGTACTTAAGAAAAATATTAGGAATTAGGAAGAAGTTTGCCTCATGTTGAGTTTGCTTATAATCATTCAGTTCATTCTGCTACTCAGTTTTACCCTTTTGAGATTGTGTATGGACTTTATCCTTTGACTCTTTTGAATTTATCTCCTTTACCTGTGCAAGAGTTTACTAACCTTGATGGCCAGAAAAGAGCTGATTTTGTGAAGCAGATTCATGAGAAGGCAAGGCAGAACATAGAGCACCGTACTGAGCAGTATGTCAAGCAAGCAAATAAAGGGTGCATGAAGGTGTTGTTCGAGCCTGGAGATTGGGTTTGAATGCACATGAAAGATGAGAGGTTTCCTTTGCAGCGGAGATCGAAGTTGTTACTTCGTGGAGATGGTCCCTTCCAAGTGTTGGAGAAAGTGAATAATACTTCATACAAATGGGACTTACCAGGTGACTTTGATGTTAGCGCTATGTTTAATGTTGCTGATTTAAGTCCTTCTCATGTAGGAGACAGCTTGGATTTGAGGACAAATCCTCTTGAAGAGGAGGGGAATGATGGAGCCCAAGTAGCAGCTATGAGAGACGATCTAGTCTGCATTTCGAGTGGGCCGATGACTAGAGCTCGAGTAAGGACTTTGAGGGCTAGATACAGTTTATTGATTAAAGACATTTGGGCTACAAGTATTGCCAATGATTTGATGCTGTTGGAAGAATTAAACGAAGACCCTAAAATTGTAATTTAATTATGTGTAATGATTGGACTTAGTTTAATTTAGTCAGTTTTTGAGACAATATGTTATGCCTTATTTTATTAAGTAATTTTGAATTATTTAGCTTTAATTTTTGAAATTAACATGCCTTATTAGATTAGGTTTTGAGCTTGCCTATATATAGGCCTTGTATTAGACAATTTTATACAGTTTTCAAATTTTAATAAAATTGTTAGGTTTTCTCCATTAATTCCTAATGGCTCAATTTTTGAAATTCTATATTATTCATAGGGTTTCAATCTCAACTAATCAATCAGACAGTTATATCCGTTGGTGGCGTCTTTGACTATATCGTTCGTTGTTGGATCAATTTTATTCTTGGATCGTAGGAAAATTATTCTGGATTACGGTACTTGAAGGTTTCCGAATCCAAAGGTGTTGGATCCTTCCATTTTTAATTCAGTCAAGTTCAGTTTGCTTCCAAATCGTGTCTGAGTCGAACCGTTTGAGTTCCTTAGCTACGATCTAAACCTTCCCGGTGAGGATCGTATCACTTGCCATGGTGGAGAGCCTGATTAGCGTGCTCTTACATTCGCATCTTGGGTGACATTCCATGAGGAGCTCAACAAGGTTCGTCATGCTGAAGTCTCACAGGTTGATTAAGTTCAAGCACAAATGTTTGAGTGGTAATACTAAGAATAATAAGATGTTCATTAATTATATGAAGCATGTCAGAAGCTCTAATTAATTAATAAATGTCTAGAAACTTTAAATATGGGGATTCACCGAGTCGATGCTTCCAGTTCCTCATAATGTGGTAATAAAAGGGTAAGTCAGCATTAATTCCCTGATTGATGAATTAATATTAATTAATTAACCATGTCCATGGTTGTGGACATGGAATTAATTAATTCATAGGCCCACTTTATTATTTGCATCATGTCCTAGGTCTGGCCCAACATAATTGCTTAAGGGAGCCCATTAGGGTTTTAACCGAAGGTGTATAAATAACCCAACCGAAGGTGTATAAATAACCCATTCTCTCCTCAAATTTCATAAGTCATCACAACTGAAACCCTAGAGGATATAGAGAGAGGGTGGCGCCGATTATGCAATGGGAGAAGAAGAAATTCGACTCCTTCTCGTGCAGTGCAATCTAACGGAATCCTCACCAGATCTTCTTTGATGAGCTCATGCATGACCAGATCGAACCTCCTCGACCTTATGAATTCTCCTCGCAGCACCTCACATGCCTCAATCTCTTCAGCCAAAAGATTAAGATAGAGTAGATTGATTTCTAAAGTGATTCTCCGCTCTATCCTCTTTGGGATCTCAACTGCCCAAGGAATTAGCTTGACATCCTCAACATCAACAAGACTAATTAGTGGGCACTGATAAGCTCATATTTGTACTCACTTATCCATGTTTTTATCCTTTGTTTTAGTGTAATTAGGTTAGTTTATTAGTTGTTTTCGTGCATGAGCGAATTATAGAGGATGTAATACTTTTGATGCTAAGTTTTGTAGGTATTTGATGCTAAAAGTGTGCAAAAGATGAGAAGAGCCGAATTTTACAGAGTTATTGCTTCGAGTGACACACGGGAAGTCGACCGAGTTGGAAGACGTACCAAAATCCTGAAGCAAGACCTCTGTGCAAAAGATGAGAAGACCGAATGATTTCATTGTACTCACATTTTTCAAAAACATATATGAAATCATCAGATTCGTGACAAAATCTCACTGTCCACTTCTGATTTTCCGTGTGCGCACATTAGTTGACATACACTCTTCGTGTATTCAACAAATTTGAATTTGGGTGATATGTTCTAAATGTTTGCTGATTGGTTGGTAAATGTCTGCTACTCTTAAAGATGCTAGGATTTCTAGCATATTATACTTGCAGCATTTATTTGTGTATTGTTAAGCGAGAATATTTCCCAGTATACTTTGAGGGGGAATTTTATTTAAGAACCAATCATCTTGCTAAAGACTTTAAGTGGGTAAAATTCTAAGATAGTTTGTCTAGCGAAAATGTTGTAATCCTCAGATCTTTATCTACTGAGTATCAGCAATCGATAGTAGGCTTTGATCGCACCAGAAAGGGGGAAATTGTTGGGAATTATCTTGTAATTCTCCCCTTAGGATCATATTTGTAATAGGTTTTGTTGAATCAAAGCCTTAGCATTTGGTCGATCATTGTTGAATTCTAGCATAGTCTAGCAACTCTTGTAATGTCCTGTATAGGCTAAGTATTGAGTTGTAATAGATTAGGTTGTTAGAAGTGTTCCTAGCAGATAAAAAAGACCGCCAAAGAAGGTTAGCATTTGCTAGAAGTCAAGCGGTAGCAGAATGCTGAGGAGTCAGCATTCGCCAGCACATCGCAAATTGCTAAGGGCATTAGCAATCAGGAATCGAAGGAATCAGAGATAATGTGAGCAACTGCAGAGAAGTCAGCAGTCCGACACCCATCTAGCAGATTGCTAGGGAAGATTAGCACATCGTTCAGAAGAAGCTTAGCAAAGCGAGACAACCAACAACAACTGCTACAGTACCGTTCTGACAAACGTACACACAAAAGACAAAAGCATTCCCAAAGTAGTTCGGAAAGCTCTGTACGATCCCAGAAAGAACAGATAAAGTCGAACCACTCTTGGACAAAGGAATCGTTGTGTCTAACGGGTATGGAGATTCAAAGTTTGAATCTCCAGGTATAAAAGACAAGTCCAAGAGTGAGAGAAGACCACTGCTTTACTCACTCTCTACTCACGAACTCATATTCAAGAGATTCCTCAGACAAACAAAAAAAAGCAGTCACGAGAGCATTAACAAGACAAGAAGAATCTTTAAAGCTCTCAACCACCGAGTGTCCCCCACATTCAAGATCTAACACTCAAAGCGGTTCATTGAATCCTTTTTAAGGTTCAATCATTGAGATTCCTTCCGATCTTGGAGGAATCCAACAGTCATTTCTATCAAGATCTGACTCCGACGTGCATCTTGCCAAAAATAGATAAGTTCAGGAGAGAACTCTAAAATCTCCCATCACTATCAGCGAAAGTTAAGTTTTACGAAGGTGTCGCCTTTGACTTGACTGTAGCTGGGTCTGACTAAGGATTGCGAAGTATTGGAGGATAGTTGTGGAGTAGCCAGCTCGAAAGCTCACTGACCTACTACACGGAAAAGATGATTCCTTGTACTTTGTATACTTTCTTAGTGAATTCTTAGCGTTTCGGCTAAGGAGTGGACGTAGATCTTTTGATCGAACCACTATAAACTTGGTGTCGTTATCTTGTTTTACTATTTTATTGCTTAACTATTGAACTGTGTTTTTAAACCTAGCAACTGAGTTGCTAGTGTATAACTATAAGAAAACCTAAGTCTAGTTGGGCTAAAACTCTTTGAAAATATCTTAAAAGTGCAAGTGAACGATTAATTATTCCGCTGCAATTCGTGTGAGAGTTTTATGTTAATCACAACGACTCTGATTTTAGGGACCAACAAAATCCTTGTTGTGTTTTGATTGAGGACAATTAAAAGTGTAAGTTTGGGAGATTGTGATATGTGTGATAAATGTACATATTTTGAGTGCTTGAATGTTGCATTTCTAGGTCATTTTGCATGCATTTCAACCACATATGATGTGTTTTATGTAGGTTGTAGCCAATATGCAGACCTTATTTTTGTGTATGGATCATGCATGTATGTGTAGCTTGACTCTAGCGAGAAGAGAGAGCATATAGGTTGATAGGGATAGTGTAGGTAAAACAAAATAAGATCCTTTAGAAGTTTATAAGTTATGCCAGCTTTGCCAAATTTTTGTTTTGGGAACAACGCCAAAAGCAGTTACATGTTTGCTTAATCTAGTGTCTTCTAAATCAGTTCCATATACCCTAGCAGACCTTGACTCTGTCAAAAGGGCAATGATGGGTAATTCGGCTGTTAAGCTGATATAGGAAACTTATTGGTTGGAAGAAAGGTTTAAGCTAGTATTGCTTTGTGGGCTATTCAATGTAAACGAAAAAGATGGTTGCTTTGTGTATCCCAGATACAAGCAAGTTGTATAGGATAAAACCATGAATCCAAATATGAGATTGTTCTCTAACGTTTTAGAGAAGACAATTTAAATCCATCAGGGAATACCCCGTGGCATATTGAGCATACCTTGGAAGGTATGGTACCAATTGCACGGTCACCTGTGTAAGGTGGTAAACCACAAATTAATGCACCATTAACTGACAACGTAAAAGGAGCATCGTTGCAGTGGGAGGTTGCCTTAATAGGCTTAATGGTACTGGTTCGTGGAAACAGTCTCTAGACTTGTTCCCAGCTTAACGAACAACATCGTACTTATCCCTTAAAGCGCAACGAAGCTATTAAGACAAAAGATGCAATTTAATGATGTCATGCCATGGATTCAGAAATGAATCAGTAAAGGTTATGGTTGTGTATCAGGATCAGCGATTGCCAAATAGCTTACCAGCTATAAGTAACTGATTAATATACAAGGAAAGAAATGCTCGAATGGTAACCTAGTGTGTTTTCGAAGGTCTAGGTTAGTGAGTAAAGTATGTTTCACAACAAGACTATCTCACTGGTTGCAATTGTTAAACCCATTCAAATTCTTTAAACCATAACAACACATATGAATCTAAATATCTGGAAGATAGATGACGTCATCCGTATTTTATAAACGGGAACCTTGATAAAAGGTAACGACATCAGTATGCAACAACCAGATAAGTTATGTGCAATGAAAAACATCATGTCTGGAAGCCAAGGTAGTTCAAGTATGAACTTAAAGGAGCTTCAAAGTCATGAAACAGACATTCCGATATTGTCTATCGAGAATGAGAGTTTCATGTACCAGTTATGTGTCAGCGGAAGCGTGGTTTCCTTGCACATTATGCAGATAGTATTTTCACATCCGGAAACGGTGTGGAGATATTGTCAGGCATAAAGGATGGTTATTCAAACAGTTTCAGAATTAGCTTCGCAAGAAGCAGTATAACTCCGGTGTTATCCTCTAGAGGTCTGTGTTCTGAGTTTGCCTAATAAAATCACATGGAATTGTGATCATGTTGCTGCAATGACAAACTCAAGGGAACCCAAGACTCACAAGGTGGTAAAACACATAGGATGTGTGGTATCACATCATACGAGAACTTGTGACAAGAGGTAACGTGAATGCAGTGGGCGTGATTGACAGTATATACACACTTAATACTTTGATAAAACAATGGTATTATGCTTTAAGTATAAGTGGGAGATTGTTGGGATTTTATACTGAAAGCATATATGATTAAGTGTTTTGTACAGTTGTCTTCATATATATGTTGCTATAACAATGCTCGCTGTCTGATGAAACAAACATACAACGAACCATAATATCCTATTATCTCGCCTATAGGGATGACCATATGGTGTGTAGGAGATCACAGAGGATCATATGAGTCGTTTGACCTAGCGAGATATAAACAGTATCACAGCTGAGATAGTCCCTGGATAGGCTATCGGTCTAAGCTGCGGCACATCGATTCATAAGTGGGCTTATCCTAGCTACTTGATGTGTCGGTACATGTTTATGTATTGATGGGATCAACAGTGGGATGTGCCATTCTCATTGACATATGAATGAGCCAGATCCCTAACATACTCCCTATGATCTTAAACCTAACTGAAGGATAAGGGGCACACACAGATTGACCACACTTTGATTTACGATGGTGGCCAGTCTTAAATGTACTCTTATACCCGTATTTTGGGTGTTGGAAATTTGTGTGTGGTCTGCTTAGGCTGGACATTTAGGTAAGCATATCCCTTTCAGGATGGTGACATTCCCTGAGGAGCTCACTAGGTTCATTATGCTAAACCCTGCAGGTTGAATTATTTAATTCAGGCATAAGTGAAAAGGAGTGAGTGGTATTAATCAGGAAATAAGAGATTAATTAATTATGGCTGATTGTCATAAGCCAAATTAATTAATGAATATCTAAAACCTTAAATATGTGGATCATGTTAGTTTGGTGCAACCCGTTCCTAATAACGTGGTAATAAAGGGGCGAGTCAGCATTGTTACCGTGGTGAAGGTTAAAACAATGATTTATTAATTAATTATCTTATGGGTTAAACAAGGAAGGATTAATTAATAAAGAGGGCCCACTTTATTATTTGCATCTGGTCCCTAGTCTTGCCCATGAACTGCTCAAAGCCCATTAGGGTTAGGGTTTATCAAAACCCTAACACTATATATAGGCCTTCTCTCTATCAGATCAGTAGTGGTTTTTCAGTATATTGAAAATAGAGGGAGAGAACGGCGGCGGCTATCCTGTGGGAGGAATTGATCGATTTCTCCAGATCTCGGATCCAACTTGGTAGATAATCCTCACCAGATTTCCAAGGAGCAAGGGAACAGATCAGAAGATCAGATATGTAGGAACAACTATTCATCGCCGGCATTTAGATTCAGATTCAGATCTATTTCATCGCTATTGGCTCCGATCTAGATCTGTAGATGAAACGGTGAAATCCGGTATTCTCTAAATCCATCCTTTGCAATTAATTTTGTAGGAGCATGTATATGATCGCATGGTTTATTTAATTGAAATTTGTTCCTGGTATCCTAAGAACGATCATTGACAAGAAATTCATTAATTGCAACTCGTGTTGTCCATCGTAGACTCAAACCCTACAATGCATGCAGGTGAATCCATTTAAGCAATGGAAGAGAGATTCAATACAATCATTGGAGAGCTCCGAAACTTGGATAAGGCGTACGACAATGGAGAAATGTACAACAAGATCATTTCCAAGCTCTTTCTAAGGAGTGATTGGTTTGTGAAGATGACGAGCTTGAGTGAAAAGGACCTCAGGAAAGTGTCTACATCTGAGGTATTTGCTAAACTTAAAGCTCATGAATTTATAATACAGCAATCGAAGAAGAACGAAGCAGCTGATGTGCAAACTTTGTCATCAAATGTTGTACCCCCGGAGGAAAGTGGAAAGTGGGAGCCGAGGAAGTGGAAGCCGAGGAAGCCCTTCCAAAACAATGAGAGATCTGCACCAGCTTCACCAGCAAAGAAGGTTGCCTTAACCTCAAGCTCACAGCATGTAGATCTCAAGATCAGTGAGCTCGAAGAGCAGATGCGCAAGCTTCAAAAGCTCATGCTTGAAGCTAAAGCAGAGAAAGAAGCCAAAGAAGCTAAGCTCACATCCTCCTCCCGATCAGCTGAGAGAAAGCCTAAGACATGCTTCGAGTGCAATTTGCCAGATCATCTAAAACACGAGTGTCCTAAGGTGAGCAAGAAGGAGAGAGAGTGCCTCAAGCAAAGATTTGAGAGGAGAGCTGTCAAAGCAGTCACTAGAGCATTGCTGACCAGGACAGAGGTGCTCGACATCCCTGACAATGATGAGAAGTACTATTCATCAGAAGAGGATGATGAGGAGGCCATGCTGGTCTTGATGGAAAATATTGTTGATGATCAGGATGCTGATGCTGAGCAGAATGCTGAGTAAGCTCTAACAGTTGATGCTCAGGAGGTACATTCTACTAGCATTCCTAGTTCAGCAATCATACATGAATTGGAGGAATATTCTTTAGACTCCGAGGATGATTATCTCACAAAGCTTTCAATAGAGTTTTCAAAAATGTACGAGATAAAAAATGCTATTGTGGGAGAGAATACCTCACTGAAACTAAAAGTTACATCTTTGACCGAGGAAGTCGAAAGACTAAGGTCTGATAGTGAGGAGCTCTTGAATATGAGGATTCTCAATTAATGCAGCTCGTTCTCATAATGTGGTAATAAAGGGGTAGGTCAGTATTAATTTCTATGGTGAAAAAGAATTAATATTAATTAATTAATTGTTTCCTGGGTTGTGGACACGGGAATTGATTAATTTATAGGCCCACTTTATTATTTGCATTAGGTCCCAGGTCTGGCCCAAGTAATATATGTTGATTTGAGCCCAATAGCCCATTAGGTATAAAACCCTGGGTCTATAAATAGACCTCTCACTCTCTGAAACCCTAGCCACTTCATAACATTCAAATTAGTTTGAAACCTTAGGGGGAGAGAGAGCAGGGGCGGCGCCTGTAGAAGGGGAGAAGGAAGTTTTTTCGACTTCGGTCTACATCACAGATCTGTGGAATCCTCACCAGTAGAAGATTTGAGCAGCATAGGGTTACAGATCTGAAGATCTGATCTGGAAAACAGAATTATTTTCTTTTCTATTTTCTATTTCCGCGCGCGTGCGGCCGCAGGAGGACGGTGGCGGCGGCAGGCCGGGCGCGACCGCAGTCGAGCAGAGCGTGCGGGCGCACAGCGGGCAGCAACATCAGCGGCAGGCGCACAACGTGCACGCACGGACCAGCGGCAGCAGGCGGGCAGCGACGGCGGCGGCCAACGGTGGTGAGCGCGCGACGCGCGCTAGAGTGCGTGGCGCTGCGCGGCGGTGGCAGCGAGTTCGTCGTTGGCGGCTGCTGTCCTATCGTGTTAGTTCATATTTTAGTTGCTGGTACAATCCTGTGTAAACCCTAGGGTTTGCATTAGGGTTAGGACCAATCATCAGATCACAAAACCCTAAAGCCTGAAAGATATGGTTGAAGATTTGGAGGCCCAGGAAGATTTTAAAAGATTTGAATTTATCCAATTAAATTCAAATTGTAATAGATAAGATTTTAATTCTCCAGTTTTATGGGGCCAAGAGGAATTTTTGTTTGCCATAATTGTCCTCGTATGATATGTGATTTATTATGTGCGCAATTAAACATGTGTAGATAATAGGAAAAGCATGATTTACTGCTTTTATTATTTACAGTTTTTCCAAGCATGCTTATGTGATTAATTTCTTGTTGGATTATATTTTGGAAATTTTTTGGCTTGTTTAATTATATGCAAAAATTTGGAAAATATAATAGCAAAGAAATTATAGGTGCGCATATAAGAAACCTTTTAAAAGAAAAATACTAAGCGAATTTTTTAATTAAAATCAATAGACCTCCACAAAGCAGTCCTAGGCTGTAAGTGTATCGCTCGTTCTAGTAAACGTCTATGAGTGTAGCTTGCTAGTTCTTAGAGGTGCATGGGTACATTTGTTGGGATTTCTAGACAAACAATTTAAATCATGTGAATAGTGGGAGGGTTTTGCGTAAACGTCTACGAGTGTAGCTTGCGTAGATATCTTTCATAAGTATTCTAGGATTGATTTAAATTATAGATAACAAAAGCTTTAAAGGCTGTGCGGTATGGTTACGTGCCATGCTAAACTGTCTATTTTTGTCAGAGTTAAATTTGTGGTTAATCGCTTAGAAGCATCTTAGGATATAATGCAAGAATTGCATCCCTATTCTTGAGAGATGGCTTGATCTAAGGTTTTCACTAATTATTAATTTCTAGTGTGAAAAGGTTCCTGACATGGTAGTAAAATTAAAGAATTGGGGCTTAAAACCCGCAGTTCTGGTTGAGGGTGACATCGTAAACGTCTACGAGTGTAGCTTGCGGTGGGAACTCTTGGGCAATTAGTGGAAAACATTTGTATTTGATTTATTAAAAGCTTTTCAATGCATTTGTTTTTGAAGTTCTACATATATGTTCTTATGTAAGATTTTTTTATTGTTTTAGATATGTCTATGTCTAATGTCATCAATATACTCGCACAAAATTCTCTAACTGGTCCAAACTTCCTCGAATGGAAATGCAATCTCGAATACGTCATGATTGCAGAAGAACATATGTTCATTCTGCAAGTACTTCGTCCCGAAGTGCCAACTGCTGAATCCACTAAAATGGATATTGACTTTTATAACACGTGGGAGTAATCGAACAATGTAGTCAAGTGCTACATGATGACCACTATGTCGAAAGTCTTACAACAGCAGCATCAGCACCATAGGGACGCCTATGACATCATGGCGAGTCTGGAGGCAACCTATGGGGAAACTGATAGAGCCGTCAGGTTTAATCTCATGAGGGAATCGTGAGTAAGAAAATGATTGATGGCACCTCAGTGAGAGAGCACGTAGTTACAATGACTCACCTCATGGATGAGCTAACTATTCATGGTGGAGGTATCGACGTTGAGGCTAAGGTCGATATGATACTGTACTCTCTACCAAAGTCATTTGAGAGTTTTAGGCTGAATGTTGTCATGAACATGAAAGAGTATACTCTTAACGAGTTGTTTAATGACTTGATGGCAGCAGAATCAGTGATGATCCCTCAGAAGGCTGCCTTAGCCACTTCTGGTAATCTCTCTGTTGTACCGAAAGGTATGAAACAGAAAAAGAGGATTAAGAAGTGGGCTAAGAAGACACCTGTGAAGGATGGTGGGGCTGGGAAAAAGCTTAAAGTGTCGACTGATAGGGACAGGTGCTTCAGGTGTGGTAAAAAAGGACATTGGAGGAAAGATTGTCAAGCCAACAAAGCTAGACAAGGTATGCCATTTGCATGTATAACTGTAAGCATGATTAGAGTCTGTTGTTGCTCTTCCTAGAGCTGTAAGCACTGACTTGTTGATCATGTTGTTGTACTTTGTAGGGGACGTGCCGACAAGGCTGGTGAATGATGACAAGAAGATACCAAGCTGGATGAAGGCAACGTTTTATAATGAAGCTTCATGGAGTTTTCTTTTCTTTATATTTTGATGGATTAAGTACATTTTGAGAATTTCTTTTGTGGGCCGTGTTTTTGGCAGGACAAATGTTTTTCCAACTTCGCAATAGATATTTTGTTATTTATGATTTCTATCATTGGTGATAACGATGTTATCCATTTTGGGATGTTGATTAATTCTCTTTATACTGCTTTATCAGATATGTCCTTTAATATTGCATGTAATTCATCCGTAATTGATAATCCTAGAAAGAGAAAACTTACTTCTTCTGATGTCCTATCTTACATATGCCTGGCACTTGAGACTCGGTCACATCAGATTGAAGCGGATTCAACGACTTGCAGATGATGGTACATTGGACTTAGTCCGGGCTGTACCTTATCAAGTCTGCGAATCCTGCATCGAGGGCAAGATGTCAACTAGGCCTTTCAAGGCTAGTCAGTCTCGAGCAGAGGAAGTGTTGGAATTGATCCATTTTGACTTATGTGGACCGATGTCCATGCAGGCTCGTGGAGGGTACGAGTACTTCATCACTTTCATTGACGACCTGCTTCGCTACAAGTCTGAATGCTTTGAGAAATTCAAAGAGTTCAAGGCTGAGGTAGAAAAGAAGGTCGGGAAAACTATCAAGTCACTGCGATCTGACCGAGGTGGCGAATACCTCGGTAACGAGTTCCTGCAGTATTTGTCAGATAATGGGATTACATCCCATAGGACTGCACCGGGTACTCCCCAGCAAAACGGTGTAGCTGAAAGAAGAAATAAGACTCCTTCTAGAGATGGTAAGATCAATGATAAGTTATGCAAACTTACCAATTTTGTTTTGGGGCTACGCATTGGAAACAACAACTTACGTGTTAAATGTGGTGCCTTGTAAATCAGTTCCTAAGACGCCTTCTAAGCTCTTCCTTGGTCGCAAACCGAGTTTGTGCAAGTTTAGAATATGGGGTTGTCCGGCACACGTACTGTCGTTGTTAGCACCAATGCTAGATTCTTGGAGGACGAGTATGTGAGTAATCAAAAGTCAAGGAGTGAAATCGTTCTTTAATAGATTGAAAACGAGAATGGGATTCCAAGGGAAGGGGAACGTGTGAATGTGGGTGCACCTGTGAGAGATTCAGCACCACAGACATGTTCTTCAGTGCAAGGTGCAGAACCACAAGTTACTGCACCTACTACTGACACGACACCGATGGCTCGTCGTTGTGGGAGAGTTATTTTCCAGCCGGAAAGGTACATGTTCGTGGGTGAGTCTTCGTACTTGAGCCCGGAAGACGGACATGAGGACTCTGACCCACTGACTTACGAAGAGGCAGTCCAGGACAAGGATGTTGAAAAATGGCGTATCGCCATGCATTATAAAATTGAATCCATAACTGCTATGGATGTATACCAGAAAACTGAGTTGCCGGATGACTTTAGGGCCATAGGGTGCAAATGGGTATACAAGAGAAAGAAAGGGGCGGATGGAAAAGTTAAGGCTTTTAAAGCCAGGCTGGAGGCAAAGGGTTATAGTCAGAAAGGGGGAATTGACTATGACAAAACTTTTTCACCCGTAGCCATGCTCAAGTCCATCCGGATATTCCTTGCCATAGCTGCGCATATGGACCTCGAGATTTGGCAGATGGATGCCAAAACCGCTTTTCTAAACAGTTACCTTGTAGAAGGTAGGGACATCTATATGCAGCAACCCGAGGGTTACATACGCAAAGGCGAAGAAAATCTTGTCTGGAAGCTTAGGAAGTCCTTGTATGGACTTAAGCTAGCTTCGAGGTCATGGGACTTACGTTTCAACGATGTGATTAAATCCTACGGATTTGCATAGTTGGAAAATGAAAGTTGTGTTTACCGACTTTGTGTCAGTGGGAGCGTGGTTTTCCTTGCACTATACGTTGATGACATACTCCTATTTGGAAACAACAAGGGTGTGACGTCAGAAATTAAAGGTTGGTTATCCGAACAGTTCAAAATGAAGGATTTGGGAGAAGCTGGGTACTTCCTTGGGATTAAGGTATCAGTCTAACCATGAACAGGCGCATTGGACTGCGGTAAAGCACATCCTCAAGTATTTGAAGAGAACTAGGAATTACTGCCTAGTTTATCAATGTGAGGATTTGTGCCCTGGGGGTTATACAGACTCGGATTTCCATGGGGACCAGGATGAGAAGAAATTGACCTCAGGATATGTGTTTACCTTGGGAGGTGGAGCTGTATCTTGGAGGAGCTCAAAGCAGAAATGCATTGCTGACTCCACCATGGAGGTGGAATATGTCGCCGCCTCCGAAGCCTCGAAAGAGGGGGTATGGCTCAAGAACTACCTTTTAGAGTTGGGCGTGATTCCTAGTTTGCCGAAGAGCATCACAATTTATTGTGATAACTCTGGTGCAGTGGCGAACTCAAAGGAACCGCGGTCTCACAGGGCAAGCAAAAACATAGAGAGGAAGTACCATATCATACGAGATATCGTATGGAGGGGCGATGTGCTGATCAAGAAGATTGACACTAAGGACAACCTTGCTAATCCATTTACAAAGAGCTTGCCACAGAAAATTTACGAAAGACATATTCGTGATCTGGGTCTGAGGTGGATACCGACCACTGACAGTGGTTAACGAGATAGCAGGCTAGATAGATGCACTGTATACTCTGTAATAGCTTAGTTATGCTTTGAGTATAAGTGGGAGATTGATGGGTTTTGTATACTGAAAGCATTTATTATAATGAGTATACAACGATTTATTTCTCCTATCTGTCAAACAAACTTACATGTATGTAACAATGGTATCCTCTTGTCTCACCGATAGGGACGATCTTACGGCTTGTAGTAGATCGTAGAAGACTGTATGATCACTTGACCTAGTGAGACATAAACCTGATCACAGCCGAGACAACGTATGAGGATACGTTTGTCCGGATGGCTGCGACATTGTCGGAATAAGTAGTCTGTCTTGGTTACTTGACATGCTGGTACGCAAGGGTGGCGTATTGATGGACCGCAGGAGAAGTATTCGACTGTCGGACATGAGCGAATACAAAATCTCGTTCTTGATTGAGTCCAAACCCTAGCGAAGGTTCAGGGGTTTGCACGGATTGACTGATGCTTTGACTTGCCATGGTGGAGAGCCTGAGTAACGTGCTCGTATATATGTATCTTGGGTAACCGCAGTTCGTGTAGTACTGCTTGAGACTGGGTTTAGGTAACCATATCCGAGTAATAGGATAGGGACATTCCATGAGGAGCTCAATGACATTCATCGTGCTAAAGTCATGCAGGCTGATTAAATTCAGGCATGAGTGATAAGGATTGAGTGGTACTACTCAGAAATAATAAGATATTAATTAATTGTAGATAGAGCTTGTCAGAAGCTCCGATTAATTAATGAATGTCCGGTAACCTTAAATATGGGGATTCTCAATTAATGCAGCCCTTTCTCATAACGTGGTAATAAAGGGGTAGGTCAGTATTAATTCTGTGGTGAAAAAGAATTAATATTAATTAATTAATTGTGTCCTGGGTTGTGGACATGGGAATTTAATTAATTTATAGGCCCACTTTATTATTTGCATTAGGTCCCAGGTCTGGCCCAAGTAATATATGCTTAATTGAGCCCAGTAGCCCATTAGGTATAAAACCCTGGGTCTATAAATAGACCTCTCACTCTCTGAAACCCTAGCCACTTTGTGATTATTCAAAATCAGTCAAACTCTAGATCAGAGAGAGAGAGGGCGGCGCATAGTAGTAGAGGGAGGAGAAGGAATTTCGACTCTGGCCTACTGATACAGATCTGTGGAATCCTCACTAGTAGCAGATCTGAACAGCATAGGTATACAGATATGAAGATCTGAT
This sequence comes from Plectranthus barbatus, assembly GCA_026898455.1. Lineage (NCBI taxonomy): Eukaryota > Viridiplantae > Streptophyta > Magnoliopsida > Lamiales > Lamiaceae > Plectranthus > Plectranthus barbatus. Next base: position 1,441,476 of record JAPKLW010000023.1, on the reverse strand, counting down.
CTGGAGAACAGAGATTTCTCTTCTTCTTTTTCCTTTATTTTCGATAAATCCAGAAATTAGATTTCTAATTTCTATTTCCGCAGATGTAATCGAATCGCGTGGTTGAATTGAAAGTTGGATATTCAAACGCGAAAGATCGGATTAGAATCTACGGAATAACGGTAATCCCTTTATCCATAAACTAAATTCATAGGAGCATGCTAGGTTTTGTGAATTGTTATTATGAGCAATAACCATAAATTTATCCGGTTCATTTGGATTTTGTGATTTGGTTCACTGAAAATCCCTACATTTTTTTTCTCGTTGCAACCCGTTTGATTCAGCCCGTGGTGGTTTATCCGTGTAGGGTGTAATCTGTTTTGTAAAATCACGAGAAAATCCGTGATTAGTTTAGATTTGATAGAAAAGTGTAATAGATTAGTTTCTGTAATTTATTATTTTAAATCTGTAATTTGGACGGGTCAGGATGAAGAATGAAGACGGAGCCGACGGAGGACGGTGGCGGGGGTGGGTGAAAAGCTCATTATTTTACTCACTTATCTATATTATTTTTTATACTATTTTATGTAGATTTATTGAGTTTATATATATATATTTTATGCATGATGTCAGTATTAGGTGGTTTTAGGTGTGTTTTGAAGTTTATGCAGGTTTTAGGCCTAAACTCACAAGTAAACCGTTCCGAAAGCAGTGACGAGTAAGAGTAGCAGTGAAGAGTTTTTCCACAAGAGGAATTCAGGCTATTGGCGCATGGTATTGGATAGCGATTTGAATTAGCTTTCCAACGCAACAGAAATCGGGTCAATCGGAGTTCGGATGAGGAAGTTATGGCCAAAACCGTGAGACCGCGCAGACGGGGCTGACCTCAGTTTTCCACGTCGATCGACGGGAATGCTGCGTCGATCGACGGGAACCTCCTGGCGCGGGAAATTGGCTGAATTCGAGATTTTTCATATCTTTAGCCCTAGATTTGATATGATACACCTCCACCTCTATAAATAACCTTGTAAAATCGAGTTTTAAGCATGTTTTATTCCAGATTTCAGATTTTGAGAGATTCAAAGAGTTTTAGAGTTTATGTTTGAAGATAGAGTTTTGTGGGAAGACATTCCAACCCAAGTTTTTGTACAATTCAGGTTTTATCTTTCTATGATGAATATTACTCTGAATATGTGTAACTAAACTTCTTTTCAGATTCTAGGGTTTCGAATTATCAATGTATACATGTTTGATTAATTGAATTATTTTCCCTTTCCCTTTGTAGTTTGTGAAATCTGTGCTTATTCATAATCTTGATTTGTTGGCCACATCTTAGGATTATCTAGTTGATTACTTGAGACGTAATTGTGATAGTTTTCAATCGAAAGAGATTTTCACAACATAATTTGATTTCTTGTCGTAACTGAAGGAGATTAATTGTAGGAATAAATCTGTAGATCTTTGGAGTTAGTTAATTTATCTTGAGACCGAGCGGAGATAGGTAATTAATTAATCTACTTTACGAATTGTCCAAGAAAGAAGTTCGTAATATTTTTCTGATGTTTCACTACAAAGAGGAATTAAAATTGGGAATTAATCAATTCATTCATCCATGTCATACTTGATAGGTAGATATCCCTGGAATCTGTGCTTCTCTTATTTGACTCCAAAAGCTTTTTAATTCCCTGTTTAATTTTCATTAGCAAGTATTGCAATTTTCAAAACAACCAAAACTTTTTATCTGATTTTCCTAACCAGTATTTTCAAGAACGCCTGACTTAGTACTTAAGGATTTTTCGTTGTTTCATTCCCCTGGATCGATAACCTTAGGGTTTACAAATTTATTTGCCACTATTTCTATAATTAATCTGTAGAAATTACAGTGATCAAATTGGCGCCGTTGCCGGGGAATGAACATAATTAATCTTACTATTAAGTCTGTGATTGAAATATTGCTTTAGGCTGTAAATTTTTTGTGTTTCCTGTAATTTCTTCAAGTTTTCATACCCGCCGTCGACCGACGAGGACGCTGCGTCGATCGATGAAGTGGATTCTTTCTGTCGATCGATGCTAGGTCCAAGCAATCGACGTCGCTTTAGTTTTTCCAAATTTCCGTTGTTTATTTCAGATTGTTTTGTTTTATTTCCAGTTTCACCTCACTACCTCCTTTGCTGTACAGGTAGTGCATGAGTACATGAGCTCGAGGAAAGGACCCGCTTTATTACTACCCGGACATTGAAGCCACTTGCAGAAAGATCCGTAGGAATAAGCGTACTCAGGAAAGCTCAAATAATCACACAATGGAAGATAACGTACCACCACCTCCACCAGTGCTAACTGCAGAGGAGCAGGCTGTGCTTCTCCGAGAAGTCCAAGCTATGAGGGCACAAATCCAACAATACCATCTGGAAAGAGACCTCGAGGGGAACAATCTGAATGGAAGGGATCTTCGACATAACCCACTGTTTGAGGACAAGCCCGACGATGAAGAGGATGACAATCAAGACCCTCCAGAGGAATCCGACGATGAGGAAGAAGAGGAAGCCATGCAGAACCGGTACAAACCTCGGTTCAGGGAGACAGATTTCAAGATTGGCATCAATGCTAATAATTTTGAGCTGAAGACCGCATTGGTGCAGATGGTCCAGCAAAATCAATTCGGAGGAAGACCTACTGAGGATCCTTATGCCCATCTAGATAAGTTCTTGATGCTCTGTAACACTGTCAAACTCGGGGGAGTCAGCAAGAGTGCCATCCGAATGCATCTGTTCGCATTCTCTCTGAGGGATAAGGCACAATCATGGTTCACTGCACTGGACAAGGAGAGCATAAGCACATGGACCGAATTGAGGAATGAATTCCTGGAGAACTTCTTCCCTCCGAATGTCATCAGGCAGAGAAGGAAAGAAATCATCAGGTTCGCTCAAAGGCATGACGAGAGCTTCAGTGAGACGTGGGATCGATTCAAAGAGCTGCTGAGATCATGTCCCGGACATGGTTTTCCGCCAGGAGAACAAGCTGAAGCATTCTATGAAGGGCTCAATGATAAGACAGCCAAATTGGTGGACACCACACTAGGAGACACGATCATGACGAAGAGCGGAAAGAAAGCCATGGAGTTCTTCCAAAAGATGGCCAACAACATTCAACGGTGGTCCTCAAGCCGAACTCGGCCGGTGATGGTGGTCGAGAAGGAGAAAGTGGTGGAGAAAGTATCCAAACAACCTGATTTGGCAGCCGAGCTGAAAAAGTTAAGGGAAGATTTCGCTGCACTGAAGCAGGAGAAAACAGTTGTTGTAGTAGAGCCAGTGCAAGCTCCATCTGAGGGGGAGTGTCCCGCTGTAAATTTCATTCAAAGGGGCGGTTATCAAGACAACTACCGTGGAGGATATCAGCAACACAACCAGCCCTACACTTTCAATCACGCGATGAACCATCCTGGATTTTCCTACGCGAACCCCCAAGCAGCTGAGCAACTACCACCTGGGTTTGCAGTGCAAGATGGAGAAGTGGTGGAGAAGAAGAAGCCAAATCTCGAGGAGATTTTGGCCAAGTTCATGGAAGGCTCTAATGATACTGTAGCCAAGTTGAAGCAAGAGATAGCTGGAGTAAAGACCAAGGTGGACCAAGTCGAGAAACACGTACAGATCATACAGACTCAGGTCGGTCAGATCGCCAAAGCTCTCGAAGCCCAGCACAAATTCGGGCAATTTCCTAGCAATACTCAAGCTAACCCTAAAGTTCAAAGTCAGATAAACCAAGTGAATGCTATCACTCTAAGAGGGGGAAAATCATATGAAGGGCCAAAGCAAGTAAGAACTGATTCAAAGGAGGACGAAGATATCGAGCAGGCCGAAGAAGCTGTCGCTGACGCAGCCCCGTCGATCGATGGAGGGTTGCCGTCGATCGACGAAGTACCAAAGCTCCCATCGAACGAGGCTGAAGCTCGTCGATCAACGCCAGTCGAGCCACCCATGTATAAGCCTTCCCTGTCGTACCCGCAGCGGTTTGCCAAAGCAAAGATGAACGAGAAATATGCACGCTTCTTGGAGAACATGAAGAAAGTGAACATCAACATCCCGCTGATTGAGGCACTCCGAGAGATACTGGGATATTTGAAGTTTTTGAAGGATATGGTCTCTCAGAAAAGATCCTTCGTGGAGCACAAGAGGGTCAATTTGTTCGAGGAGTGCAACGCAATTATTCAGAAGAAGATGCCGCTGAAGAGAGAAGACCCGGGATCCTTCACGATCCCCTGTGTCATTGGAGGAGAGACCTTCGGGAAGGTCCTTTGCGATTCCAGCGCATCTATAAACTTAATGCCGCTGTCAATCTTCAAGCGGTTGAAGATCGGAAGCATCAAGCCCACAACAATCTCGCTCCAGATGGCCGATAGGTCAATTACTTATCCGAAAGGCATCGTGGAAGACGTGTTGGTAAAGGTAAAAGATTTTATTATTCCAGCCGACTTTGTGGTGCTTGATATAGAGGAGGATCGAAACATTCCTCTTATCCTTGGAAGATCATTCTTGAAGACTGGAGGGGCATTGATTGACATTCGAGACGGCAAGCTGACATTCCGAGTCAATGACGAGTCGGTCACCTTCCCCATCTACAAAGAAGTGCAGAAGCGCAATAAAGGGAGCTTTCAGGAACAATGCCACATGATCAATCGATTAAATCCGGTGATTTCCTCTCCTTTTTCTTCTAGTGCAACTGATTCGGATTTTCCGGAGAACTGCATACTGCACTCTTTGCTTTTGTCTTTAGATTTGGATAAGATGGTCGATGAGCTTGTGGATCGGGCAATGAAGCTGGAGGTATCCGAGGGAATAACACATGAGAAAGAAAGCAGATGGAAGCGGTTGCCAAGCCGACGCAGCCAGAAAAAGAAAAGAAAGCGTAGAAAAACACCCACGTCGATCGACGGAGGAGCCTCGTCGATCGATGCAGCCGTTGGATCCTCATCGATCGACTCTACTGTCACGTCGATCGACGCACGACGGAAGACAGAGATGGAGTTTTCATCAGCAGAAGCAGCGCGACGTAGAAAAGGGATTGCGGCAGTTTCACCCACGTCAACCGACGCAAATCGGGGAAAATTACAATCTAACTCTGATCCGCTGGTTCTGAAACTCTAGATGCTTCCGGCACACCTTAGGTATGGGAAGTTGGACAAATTACTACGAGTCCTAAGGAAGTACATGTCCGCCATTGGGGGGACATTGAGAGACACCAAGAAATGGGGGATGCAAGTTATCAAGAACAAAGATGGAAAGGAGGTCGCGAAAGGATCTGCATGGACCCGACCTCCTTGATGGTGATTGAAGACTCCGGGGGATAAAAAAGTTGATGTCTGAGATCAACTACCAGGTATAGTTCCCTCTCTAGTCTGATTTTCAAACTTATTCCACTCTTCGAGTTGGAAATAAGTTTGGGGGGATGTGGACAAGAGATGGAACGTCCTATCTTTTATTTATTCTGCTTTCTGTCTTTAATTTTTCGCACCTTTCTATTTTATGCTTTCAATTTTTTCGGCTTTTGTTTTTAATTTTTCGTATTTTTATGCTATTTTGTGGCAAAAATTTTGAGTTTTGAGATAACCTGAACGAGATTGTGAGATTAGAATTGATTGAGGGTTGAGTATTGAATTGATTGAGATTGTGGTTAGATGCCTATGAATGTAGAATACCGCATGATATGACTGATTTGACATTTATACTTGCGTGCTGATTGAGCTGATTTGAAATTGACTGTGGAAGAAAATTTTTGAATCCTTGTGTGAGAAATTTGAGCCTTTATTTTGTTTGATGTGAGATTCACATGTGTGTTTTGATTTCTCTAGAACTTGCCTATTTTCTGTGTTGAGACTGCATAGTGTGCACAAGTTGAGAAAATGATCTTAGGCCATCTTTGATAACCCAATATCCTAAACACTGTCCCTTCACAATAAATTTTTCCCTAGTTAGCCACTTTGAGCCTGTACAATTTTTCTTTCCTTGTCTATGAGATTAAGAAAAGTATTGTCTCACTCATGTCTTGAGTTGTGGTATGTATGGGGTTGATTGGTGAATTCGTGATAAGAAATGATAAATTAGTGGTGAAAAGATGTATGTTTGAGAAGCTCTAGAAATAATTAGAATTCTCATAAGCTCTATGAAAAGAAAAGAATACAAAATTATCGAAAAGAGCATAAGAGATTCAATATGAGCTAGAAAAAAAAAAAAAAAAAAGAGGTTGTGTATTTGTTGATATATTTGAGGAGATGAGGTGGATGATGAATAGAAGGTGGTTTGGATTGATTGAAGAAGTGCAACTTGATTGATTTTAGTCACTTGGCCATATTTTCCTACCTTTCACAAAAAGCCTACATTACAACCTAATGAAAGTCCTTTTTGATTCTAGACTTGTGTGCACATTCTAGCAGTGGAGATATTAGAAAATTTGCAAGCCTATGGTAGAAATTTCTTCATACATATTTTTGAGTGCTTTCATCTTTACCTTAAACACTTGAGAGTTGAGCGATACACTTCCTGTGAGTTCTTCCACGGTTGATGAATTTTCTGTCTCTTTCAAATTGCTTGTGGGTAGTGGATTATTGGTTCTTGACTGTGATGAATCTTGTGAGGCATTGCACTTTAACCACTTGATCTTTTGAATTCTTTCTTGCATATTGATTGAGGACATTCAAACGTTCAAGTTTGGGGGATTTGATAAGCTCGTTATTTCACTCACTTATCTATATTATTTTTTATACTATTTTATGTAGATTTATTGAGTTTATATATATATTTTATGCATGATGTCAGTATTAGGTGGTTTTAGGTGTGTTTTGATGTTTATGCAGGTTTTTAGGCCTAAACTCACAAGAAAACCGTTGCGAAAGCAGTGACGTGTAAGAGTAGCAGTAAAGAGTTTCTCCACAAGAGGAATTCAGGCTATTGGCGCATGGTATTGGATAGAGCTTTGAATTAGCTTTCCAACGCAACTGGAATCGGGTCAATCGGAGTTCGGATGAGGAAGTTATGGCCAAAACCATGAGACCGCGCAGACGGGGCTGACCTCAGTTTTCCAAGTTGATCGACGGGAACCTCCTGGCGCGGGAAATTGGCTGAATTCGAGATTTTTCATATCTTTAGCCCTAGATTTGATATGATACACCTCCACCTCTATAAATAACCTTGTAAAATCGAGTTTTAAGCATGTTTTATTCCAGATTTCAGATTTTGAGAGATTCAAAGAGTTTTAGAGTTTATGTTTGAAGATAGAGTTTTGTGGGAAGACATTCCAACCCATGTTTTTATGCAATTCAGGTTTTATCTTTCTATGATGAATATTACTCTGAATATGTGTAACTAAACTTCTTTTCAGATTCTAGGGTTTCGAATTATCAATGTATACATGTTTGATTAATTGAATTATTTTCCCTTTCCCTTTGTAGTTTGTGAAATCTGTGCTTATTCATAATCTTGATTTGTTGGCCACATCTTAGGATTATCTAGTTGATTACTTGAGACGTAACTGTGATAGTTTTCAATCGAAAGAGATTTTCACAATATAATTTGATTTCTTGTCGTAACTGAAGGAGATTAATTGTAGGAATAAATCTGTAGATCTTTGGAGTTAGTTAATTTATCTTGAGACCGAGCGGAGATAGGTAATTAATTAATCTACTTTACGAATTGTCCAAGAAAGAAGTTCGTAATATTTTTCTGATGTTTCACTACAAAGAGGAATTAAAATTGGGAATTAATCAATTCATTCATCCATGTCATACTTGATAGGTAGATATCCCTGGAATCTGTGCTTCTCTTATTTGACTCCAAAAGCTTTTTAATTCCCTGTTTAATTTTCATTAGCAAGTATTGCAATTTTCAAAACAATCAAAACTTTTTATCTGATTTTCCTAACCAGTATTTTCAAGAACGCCTGACTTAGTACTTAAGGATTTTTCGTTGTTTCATTCCCCTGGATCGATAACCTTAGGGTTTACAAATTTATTTGCCACTATTTCTATAATTAATCTGTAGAAATTACAGTGATCAGTGGGCACGTGGCGTGCAGGACACGGTGGGTGCGCAACGTGCGCTCAAGCACGCGGCGATGCACGCGGATCGGCGGCGGCGGGCAGAGCAGCAGCGGCGGGCGCGCGGCAGCGGCAGGCAGCGACTGTAGTCGTCGTCGGCGGTGTTGTCCTGTCACGGTGGTTCGTGTTTTGGTGGCTGGTGCAATCCTGTGTAAACCCTAGGTTTGAAGGGATTCGTGAACTGAATCACGAAGTCCGTTTGCCAAGGATTGTTAATTAGAATATCAAAATAAATTGCTATGCCTATGAACAATCCTAGCATGCTCCTATACTATTATGCATAAGAAGGTTTATGCGGAATACCTGGATTGATGAAACCTGAAGAATGCGTGCGCGGAGATTCCTCTTGATCTTTCCCACGCACAAAGATTTAATTTCCTAACAGATTGAGGAAATAAATCTATGAAACTAAAATAATTATTTTTGAAAATAAGGAGAGAAAGAAGAAGAAAAGTCCTCCTGATTTGATCTTCTGATATGTATCCCAACTCAATCTGAAAATCTGGTGAAGATTCTATATCAGATCCCTTGCCCGGTTGAGAAGCAGAATTTCCTCCTCGTTCTCAGATCTTAGTCGATCACCACAGCTCCCAAAAACTGGTTTGCTGTGTGCAACTTATGATCTTGTGGTGTATTGAGATTTGAGGAATTGAGGCCTATTTATAGGAAAATACTGGACTCCTATTGGGCTTGAGTTTCATGGGCCAGACCAGGGACCAAAATGCAAATAGCAAATAAGGCCTATCAATTAATTAATAATTCCCATATTCAACCCAGAATATAATTAATTAATTAATATTGATTCATTCCACCAGAGGATCAATACTGTCCTACCTATTTGCTACCACGTTTTGAGGTACGGGTTGCATGGGCTCGGTATATCCCCACATTTAAGGTTACAGACATTCGTTAATTAATTTAAGCTTTGACAAGATATTTAATTAATTAACATCTTATATTCCCTAATCAATCCACTCAAACATTTTCACTTATGCTTGAACTTAATCAGCCTGCAAGACTTAGCATAACGAACCTTTTGAGCTGTTCAGGGAATGTCACCATCCTATACTGGATGTGGTTACCTAGTTCCAGTACCAGACAGTCATACACAAACTGCTATTACCCAAGATACAGATATACAAGCTCAACTAGAGCCTTTCACTGCAACTCAAAGTAATACACAATCTGCATATACTTCTGTACCTTCATTTAGGCTTAGGATCATCGTCAAGCCATAGAGATCTAGATTCTTTTAATGTCAGATAAAAGACTCGATCTCGACTTAGGTCCTTATCAATGTGTGCCCCACACCAGCATACCAAGCCATCCAAGATAAGATGCTTATTACTGCGTATGCTGCAGCCTACACCGACAGTTTATCCTGGAACTGTCTCAGCTATGATAACTATTTATATCTCGCTAGGTCATACGATCCATACGATCTTCCATGATCTTCTACACACCGTATGATCTCCCTATAAACGAGATAAGAGGATAATTGCGTTTGCGACACATGTTTGTTATTTCAAACAAGAGATGAACATACAACATTTATGATTCCCAGTATATTAACCAATCGACCTTGTACATAATATACCAATCATAATGCTTTCAGTATATAAATCCATCAATCTCCCACTTATACTCAAAGCATTATCCAGGTGTTTTCCAGAGTATAACGCGTCTAAACTAATCTAGCTATTACATCAATCATTATATGTGGATAGCTTTGCCCTCAGCCCAAGGTTACGTACATGCATCTCGTAGACCTTCAGAGGCAGAGCCTTTGTGAATGGATGCGCTAGATTATTTCTTGTATCAATCTTCTCTACTAGCACATTACCCCTTGCTACGATTTCTCGTATAATATGGTACTTCCTTTCAATGTGTTTTGTTGCTCTGTGAGTTCGTGGTTCCTTTGAATTAGCCATAGCTCCTGAATTATCACAATATATCGTGATGGTCTTGGGCAGCTTAGGAATCACGTCCAATTCCAGAAGGAAGTTTCGAAACCATACCGCTTCTTTCGAAGCTTAAGAAGCTGCCACATATTCTGCTTCCATGGTGGAGTCCGCAATGCACTTCTGCTTTGCACTCCTCCATGGTATGGCCCCACCTCCCAATGTAAACACATAGCCAGAGGTGGACTTCTTTTCATCTCGGTCTGCCTGGAAATCCGAATCAGTATAACCCACAGGGCACAACTCCTCACACTGATAGACGAGACAATAATCTCTAGTCCTTTTCAAGTATTTGAGTATGTGCTTTACCGCGGTCCAATTCGCCTGTCCAGGGTTAGACTGGTATCTCGCTACCATGCCTACAGCAAAGCAGATATCTGGCCTCGTACATAGCATTGCATACATGAGGCTCCCCACGGCCAATTCATACGGCACGTTCCTCATTTCATCTTTCTCCCTTTGTGTCACGGGACACTGATCCTTGGAAAGATATATGCCATGACTGAAGGATAACAGACCTTTCTTGGTAGTTTGCATGCTGAAACGGGCAATCACAGTATCCACATATGATCCTTGAGACAAGGTCAGCATCCTCTTATTGCGCTCCCGCAATACTTTTACCCCTAGGATGTATCCTGCCTCCCCAAGGTCCTTCATATGAAACTGCTCGGATAACCACCCCTTTATGCCCGACAATACTTCCACATTATCTCCAAATAGGAGAATATCATCTACATAAAGTGAAAGGAACACCATGCTTCCGCAGACACATAGACGGTACACGCAACTCTTGTTTGAGCATTGTGAAAATCCATAGGATTTAATCACTTCATCAAAACACAGATTCCATGACCGTGAAGCTTGTTTAAGTCCATACGGCAACTTCCTTAGCTTCCAGACCAAATGTTCTTCGCCCTTCTGCACATAACCTTCTGGTTGTTGCATATAGATGTCCCTACCTTCTTCAAGGTACCCGTTTAGAAACGCGGTTTTGACATCCATCTGCCAGATTTCTAGGTCCTTATGTGCTGCTATGGCTAGGAGTATACGAATGGACTTAAGCATGGCTACCGGTGAGAAGGTCTCGTCATAGTCTACACCTTCTTTCTGACTATAACCCTTCGCCACCAGCCTTACTTTGAAAGCTGTAATTTCACCATTCGCTCCTTCCTTTCTTTTGTATACCCATTAGCACCGTATGGCTCGACAGCCATCTGGCAAATCAGTTTTCTGGTATACATCCATAGCCGTAATGGATTCTATTTCAGAATCCATGGCGGTCAGCCATTTGTCTGCATCCTTATCAGATACCGCCTCGTCATATGTCCAGGGATCGGTATCATCCAGTCCGTTTTCCAGGATTAAGTCAGAAGACTCTCCCACGAACATGTACCTTTCGGGTTGGTGGATAACCCTCCCACTGCGACGAGGCATCTGAACCGTGTCAGTAGTTGGCACAGTACTCGTTGGTCCCAAACCTTGCATTAGTGGCAGTGTTGGTATAGCCTCACCTGTTGTAGGTGGATTTACCATTACACTGGGCTTTCTTGATGGAATTGCATCTTTGTCCTCAAGCTCGTAGAGGACAATTTCACTCTTGGATATGTGGTTTCTTACATATTCGTCCTCCAAGAATCTCGCGTTGGTACTGACAACGACTTTCTGATTCTCAGGACAATAGAAGTAACCACCTTTCGTTTGCCTGGGATATCCTACAAACAACATCAACTTACACCTACTTTCTAACTTATCAGGTTCCTTAGTCAGCAGATATGCTGGACAACCCCAAACCCTCACTCTGTTCAAACTTGGCTTTCGCCTATACCAGAGTTCCAGAGGTGTTTTAGGAACTGATTTAGAAGGTACTAGGTTAAGCAAATAGGCCGCTGTCTCCAAGGCATATCCCCGAAACAAAATTGGCAAGCTTGCATAACTCATCATCGACCTGACCATTACTAAGAGAGTTCTATTTCTTCTTTCCGCTACACCATTTTGTTGAGGGGTTCCTGGTGCAGTCCACTGGGATGTAATCCCGTTATCTGACTAGTACTGTAAGAACTCGTTACTGAGGTATTCTCCACCACGATCTGATCGTAGTGTCTTGATAGTCTTACCTAGCTTCTTTTCTACCTCAGTCCTAAACTCTTTGAATTTCTCAAAGCATTCAGACTTATGGCGAAGCAAATAGACATATCCGAATCTTGAGTAATCATCAATGAATGTGGCGAAGTACTCATAACCTCCACGAGCTTGCGTGGACATTGGTCCACATAAGTCGGAGTGGATCAATTCCAACACATTCTCTGCTCGAGACTGACTTGCCTTAAATGTCCTGGTCGTCATCTTTCCTTCTATACAGGACTTACAGATTTGATGCGGTACCACTTGGAAAGAATCCAAGAGCCCATCGCATGCTAATCTTTTAATCCTCTTTAGATTGATGTAACCTAGTCTCAAGTGCCAGAGATATGTTTGATCCTCATCGGAAGAAAACTTTCTCTTTAAATGATTATTATTATTGGATAAGTTTGCAACATTCACGGAAGATTTATGCATACAATCAATGATATAGAGAGAGTCAATCAGTTTGCCATTACAGATAACACCGTTATTACCAATGATAGAAACTCCAATATCAAAAATAACTGAATATCCATCACAAAATAACTTGGAAACTGAAATTAAGTTCTGCCAAAAAACCGGCACATATAAAACATCTCTTAAAATCAAAACATTGTTTTCAAAGCATAAAGTAAAATCTCCAATGGCTACTGCTGAGACTCGCTCTCCGCTCCCCATTGAGATGGTAATCTCATCATGCTTCAGCTGCCTTGTCGGCCTGAACTCTTGCAAAGTATAACAAACATGGTCAGTAGCTCCAGTATCCACTACCCAAGAATGGGTAGAAACCGATACTAAACATGTTTCCGTTATAAATGCACATGAAGCACCTTGTCCAGTCTTCCTGACTTGACAATCTTTCTTCCAGTGACCAGCCTTGCCACACCTGAAACACTTGTCCCTTTTAGCAGGCATGCCCGGTGTTCGTTTTGACTTTCTACCAGAAGGTGTACCTTTGGCTTTCTTCTTAAACGTTCATTTGCGCCTCTTGCCAACCAGCGCAACAGGACGATTGCTAGAAGTAGCCAAAGCAACTTTTTCTGGCAGCATAACTGATTCCGCTGCCATCAAGTCATTGAGTAGCTCGTTAAGAGTGTACTCTTTCTTGTTCATGACAGCATTCAGTCTAAAGTTCTCATAGGACTTTGGCAGAGAGTTGACGATGATATCAACCTGCGTTTCCGCATCGATACCATCTCCGTGCAGCGTGAGCTCATCCATGAGGTGAGTCATGCCGACCACGTGCTATCTGACCGAGCTACCTTCTGCCATTTTCTTTCCCACGATTTCCCTCATGAGATTGAATCTGACTGCTCGGTCCAGCTCACCATAGGTCGCTGTGAGGTTGTCCATTATGTCACTAGCATTATCATATGAATGATGCTGCAGTGCAGGTACTTTGGACATAGTAGTCATCATATAGCACTTCACTATATTGTTTGACTTGAGCCACTTGTTATAGTAGCTCCTTTCCTCATCAGTCGATGCATTAGTGAGATCAGCCGGACGAGGCTTATCAAGGAAAAACTTGTGCTCCTCTGCGAAAAGGATGTAATCTAAGTTGCGTTTCCATTCTTGGAAATTTAGACCGGTTAATTGGTTTCTGAAAACAATAAATTAAAATAGAAATTAAAACATAGTCGCAAATTATTGAAACAATTAAATATTGAAACCTTATGATAAAGCAATATTAATGTTTCCTCCAATTTGCCTAAGTATTACTATTGCAAGCCACACATGTGGACGTTTACAACAAAACACTTAACCAGACTGCATCTTTCAATTCCAGTCCTTTAATTCCAATCCAGGCCCGGGTTCCTTAGACAAATGGAATTAATAATCGGAGACTAACTTAAGACCATATTATCCTACTGAGCAGGGACATCACAAATGAGTTAGACTCTGGATAATATCTAAGCTAGCTTACCACCAAAGCCAACCCTCCCATATAAGGATCTATTAGAACACACCCGATCCTTATAATAAGGTTGTCTCATTTAATTCAATCCCTAGAGAACTTATGAAAATTCAATACGCAAGCTACACATGTAGACGTTTACGCACGAACTCCAACTTCTCACATGAAATAAATGTTTGTTTTAAGAAATCCTATCTATTAGAACTTGTGAATAATAAATTAAGTAAGCTACACATGTAGATGTTTACCTAATAAATTACCACTTCCAATAAATGATCGCTTTGTGGAGGTCTTACTAAATTATGAGCTTAGTATTTTTAGTTCATAAGGTTCAATTGCACAAATTATTTTATGTAGCCATAATTATAACATTGCTAAAATTCTATCATGCATGGCATGAACCCCGAATTCATAGTTATAATTAATTACATAAAATAAATCACATAGCATGCTTTAAAGCTGTAAATAAAAGTAGTGAACGTGCTCCTATTATCTACAACATGCTTGTATGATGTGCAATTAAATTAAACACGTATATCATGCGAAGACAGATAATAAAACAAATAAAAAATGTCCTCGTGGCCCCATGACATGAAATAAAATTAATTCTAACTATTACAAGTTGAAATTAATAATACAGATCTTCGACTGGGCTCCCACTACTTGGATGAGATCTGAATTCATTTTCCGAATTTGGGCCTCCAAGATTAGATTTATCAGAAAATTGGACAACTGGGCCAGTTAACCAAATCGGTGAACTTGGCCCGATGAGTCACCACCGGCAAAATACCGCCGCCGGCGACTCGCCGCCGCCGTGAGGGCTCTCAGAATCGCGCAACAGCCATGCACGTATGTGCATGGTTGTAGCCCGTGATCCACCTCCTCCGGCCGTTGCCCATTTCGCATGCCGCCGCCCTGGCTTACCCCGACCGTTGCCCGAACCTCCGTTCACTCTTCTTCTCCAACATCGGCCTCCGTGACTCACCAGAATCTCGCAAGAATGGAATTAGAAGCTCGCGCGAACCATGCAAAAGCTTATGGTTTTCGAGTGTCCGGCCCGTGCCCTAGCCCCCGTCGCCGTCCAGCCCGCGCCCCCGGCGAATGAGCCATCACCGCACCACATTACCCCTCAGCCGACATCGACCGAGGGAGGAGGGGCAGCCACCGGCGTGCACGCAGGGCCGCGAAGGCCATCCGCGAACCCTAGGGTTCCGCCGAGTCCGCGAAGGCCTTCCGCAAACCCTGAGGCATATTTATAGGAAAATACTGGACTCCTATTGGGCTTGAGTTTCATGGGCCACATCAGGGACCAAAATGCAAATAGCAAATAAGGCCTATCAATTAATTAATTCCCATATTCAACCCAGAATATAATTAATTAATTAATATTGATTCATTCCACCAGAGAATCAATATTGTCCTACCTATTTGCTACCACGTTTTGAGGTACGGGTTGCATGGACTCGGTATATCCCCACATTTAAGGTTACAGACATTCCTTAATTAATTTAAGCTCTGACAAGCTATTTAATTAATTAACATCTTATATTCCTGAATCAATCCACTCAAACCTTTTCACTTATGCTTGAACTTAATCAACCTGCAGGACTTAGCATAACGAACCTATTGAGCTGTTCAGGGAATGTCACCATCCTACACTGGATGTGGTTACCTAGTTCCAGTACCAGACAGTCATACACAAACTGCTATTACCCAAGATACAGATATACAAGCTAAACTAAAACCTTTCACTGCAACTCAAAGTAATACACAATCTGCATATACTTTTGTACCTTCATTTAGGCTTAGGATCTCGTCAAGCCATAGAGATCTAGATTCTTTTAATGTCACATAAAAGAATCGATCTCGACTTAGGTCCTTATCAATGTGTGCCCCACACCAGCATACCAAGTCATCCAAGATAAGATGTTTATTACTGCGTATGCTGCAGCCTACACCGACAGTTTATCCTGGAACTTTCTCAATTGTGATAACTATTTATATCTCGCTAGGTCAAACGATCCATACCATCTTTCGTGATCTTCTACACACCGTATGATCTCCCTATCGACGAGATAAGAGGATAATTGCGTTTGCGACACATGTTTGTTAATTCAGACAGGAGATGAACATACAACATTTATGATTCCCAGTATATATTAACCAATCGACCTTGTACACAATATACCAATCATAATGCTTTCAGTATATAAATCCATCAAGGTTTGCATTAGGGTTTGTGGCCAATCATCAAATCACAAAACCCTAAATCCCAAAAGACTTGGTGGATGAAGATTTGAAGGCCCTGGAAGATTTGGAAAGATTTGAAAAGATTTGGATTTATCCAAATAAACTCAAAATTAAAATTGTAATCGATAGGATTTTATTTTCCTGTTTTGTGGGGCCACGAGGAATTTTTGTTTGCCTTAATTGTCCTCGTATGCTACGTGATTTATTATGTGCACAATTAAGCATGTGTAGATAATAGGAAAAACATGATTTACTGCTTTTATTATTTACAGCTTTCCAAGCATGCTTATGTATTTAATTTCTCGTTGGATTATATTTTGGGAATTTTTTGGCTTGTTTAATTACATGCAAAAAATTGTAAAATATAATAACAAAGAAATTATATGTGCGCATACAAGAAACATTTTTAAAAGAAAAATACTAAGCATATTTTTTAATTAAAATCAATAGACCTCCACAAAGCGGTCCTAGGCTGTAAGTGTATCTCTCGCTCTAGTAAACGTCTACGAGTGTAGCTTGCTAGTTCTTGCAGGTACATGGGTACGGTTGTTGGGATTTCTAGACAAACAATTTAAATCATGTGAATAGTGGGAGGGTTTTGCGTAAACTGTTGGGATTGTATACGGAAAGCATATATGATTAAGTGTTTTGTGCACTGGTCTTCATATATGTTGCTGCAACAATGCTCACTGTCTGATGAAACAAACTTACAACGAACCACAATATCCTATTATCTCGTCTATAGGGATGACCATATAGTGTGTTGGAGATCACAGAGGATCATATGAGTCATTTGACCTAGCGAGATATAAACTGTATCACAGCTGAGACAGTCCCTGGATACGCTGTTGGTCTAAGCTGCGGCACATTGTTTCATAAGTAGGCTTATCATAGCTACTTGATGTGTCGGTACATGGTTAGGTATTGATGGGATCAACAGTGGGATGTGCCATTCACATTGACATACGAATGAGCAAGATCCCTAACATACTTCCTACGATCTTAAACCTAACTGAAGGATAATGGGCACACACAGATTGACCACACTTTGATTTACCATGGTGGCGAGTCTTGCTTGTACTCTAATACTCGTATTTTGGGTGTTGGCAATATATGTGTGGACTACTTAGGCTGCAAGTTTAGGTAAGCATATCCGTTTCAGGATGGTGACATTCCCTGAGGAGATCACAAGGTTCATTATGCTAAACCCTGCAGGTTGAATTATTTTATTCAGGCATAAGTGAAAAGGAGTGAGTGGTATTACTCAGGAAATAAGAGATTAATTAATTATGGCTGATTGTCATAAGCCAAATTAATTAATGAATGTCTAAAACCTTAAATATGTGGATCATGTTAGTTTGGTGCAACCCGTTCCTAATAATGTGGTAATAAAGGGGCGAGTCAGCATTGTTACCGTGGTGAAGGTTAAAACAATGTTTTATTAATTAATTATGTTCTGGGTTGAACAAGGAAGGATTAATTAATAAAGAGGGCGCACTTTATTATTTGCATCTGGTGCCTGGTCTGGTCCATGAACTGCTCAAAGCCCATTAGGGTTAGGTTTTCTCAAAACCCTAACACTATATATAGGCCTTCTCTCTATCAGATCAGTAGTGGTTTTTCAGTATATTGAAAAAAGAGGGAGAGAACGGCGGCAACTATCCAGAGGGAGAAACTGATCGATTTCTCCAGATCTCGGATCCAACTTGGTAGAGAATCCTCACCAGATTTACAAGGAGCAAGGGAACAGATCAGAAGATCACATCTGTAGGAACAACTGTTCATCGCCGGCGCAGATTCAGATCCAGATCTATTTCATCGTTATTGGCTCCGATCTAGATCTCTAGATCAAACGGTGAAATCAGGTATTCTCTAAATCCATCCTCTACAATTAATTTTGTAGGAGCATGCATAGGATCGCATGGTTTATTTAATTGAAATTTGTTCCCGGTATCCTAAGAACGATCCTTGGCAAGAAATTCATTAATGGCAATTCGTGTTATCCATCGTAGACTCAAACCCTACAATTGGTATCAGAGCGAGATTCATGTTCTTAGGCTCTATCTTGGATAGATTGAAATTAAATAAATATGTATGTTCATGGATGGATTTAAAGTGGATGTTTTTGTTCTCGTGGCCTTCTTGTTTTTTGGATCTGTTTTTTACCACGAGAAAATTCGTGGTTAGATTTAATAGGAAATCATGTAATAGATCTAGATATTTTATTTTATTCAAATTTGAAAAATTGAGATCCGGAAGAATGAGAAATGAAGAACGAAGAACAGACATGTAAAAACACCCATTAGGGTTCAGCCTCTCACCCTCAGGATCTCGCCGGCGGCGGATACGACAACGGCGGCGTGCGGTGGCGAGTGGCGGCGGCAGGCTGAAAACTAGGGTTTCAGTCATGTGGCTGGGCTGCACTGGTTTTGTTCACTGCAGCTCGCATTTCTGGCGAGCATGGTGGTCGTGGCGATGCGCGCAGGAGAGGCAGCACCGGCGAGTGGCGGCAGGGGCAACGGTGGGTGGCGGTCGCAGGGTTTTTCCCTACGGCTAGGCTGCGCCCATCTCGCTGCTGCTGCTTGCGAATCTAGCGAGGCGTGCGGCGCTGTCCTGGTTCGCGCAGATGTGTCCAACAGCTCCAGCGACGTCGCGGTTGGCTGCCACGACCGGCGACGGGGAAGGCAGAACAGCAGGGGCAGCGCGCGACTGCGCACGGCGGTGGTGAAGCAGCGCAGCTCTGCTATGTCTTGCTGCTATTCTGCGACCTTTTCAGACTCGCCTGCGGGCTGCGACGGCGTTGGACGGTGGCTGGGCTGGGTGGTTGGCCGGTGGCGACCGCAGGCGGCGGCGGCTGCTAAGGGCTGAAGGCTGCAACTAGGGTTTCCAAAACCCTAGGGTTTCCAAGCCCGGGCCAAAAATCGGGCTTCTCATCTTGGTGGCGGCCCGCTGTTTGAAAATTTGGGTTTGGTTCTTGTGTTGGGCCAGAAACCCAAATTTGCAGCCCAACTATTTTTTTTAGCCCGATTCAGATTTCAAGTCCAACGGAGGCCCAATTTGATGATCTCTATTGGAATTAAATCATGTAATAGATTATATTTAATTATTTTTCAGTTGTAATCGCATCTGAGGGGCCACGGGATTTTATTTGTTTATTTATTTATTCTCGTATTGATGTGATTTATTATGTGCGCACTAGTAAATAATAGGAAAGCATGCTTATTTGCTTTAATTATTTACTTTTATAAGCATGTTGCAATTTAATTTTTGAGCATGTTTTATGTGATTTATTTTATGTTTTAAATTATGTCTATAAATTCCGGGATCATATTAATTTATGATGGAATTTTGGGTGTGATATAATTTATGGGAACATAAAATAATGTGTGCGCATGAAACATTTAGAATTAAAAATACTAAGCTGGATTTTGGTTCTTTTCTAACCAAGATCATTAGACCTTCAAAAATACGACCTTTCACTGGAAGTGAAGCGTCTTGAAGCGTAAACGTCTACTAAAGTAACTTGCGTTAGAGGTCCCTCACTAGGTCTGATGCGATGAGGTTTCTAAATAAAACATTTAGTTTAAGATGAGAAGTGGGAGCTTCTGAGCAAACGTCTACTCAATTAGCTTGCATTAAGACAACTTTCAATGGTCTCTAAGATTCAACTAAATGAGATAACAAAGGATGTGAGGGGCATGCAACATGGGTCCAGTACGTATGCTAAATCGCTCTAAACGTCTGGAGTTAGGCTTGTGGTTATTTTTGGCTTAGATGTTGCCTGGAGTATAACTCATGAATGATGTCCCTGCTCCGGATAGGTGAACATGGTCTTAAGATCTCCAATATTAATTTCTTTTGCTAAAGATACCTGGCGTGTTAAGAAATTAAAGGACCTATCTTGGTCTGGTTGAGCGTTTGCCGTAAACGTCTACTCAAGTAGCTTGCGGTAAATTAGCTTGGGCAATTGGAGGAAGCAAATTGCATTGTTTTGTCTAAAGGTTCTATGCATATTTGTTTTCAATTGTTCGTAGTATGTGCTTACTTTAATTTGCTTATTTGTTTTCAGATATGTATATGAATAATATCATTAATCTCCTCACTCAAAATCCTCTCAATGGTCCGAATTTCCTTGAATGGAAGCATAATTTAGATTATATCCTTGTTGCGGAAGAACACAACTTTGTCCTTACTGATCCTTGTCCGCCAGTCCCAGCTGCTGATGCTACTGCCGAGCGGCAGTAGTCTTACAATAAGTGGATCAAGTCTAATAACGTAGTGAAATGCTACATGATGACCACTATGAGTAAGGTACTGCAGCTGCAGCATCAGCATTATGATACGACCTTTGAGATTATGGATAATCTAGCAGCGACTTATGGGGAGATGGACAGAACTGTCAGATTCAATCTCACGAAGGAGATTATGAGTAAGAAAATGTCTGAAGGCAGTTCAGTGAGAGAGCACGTGGTTGCCATGACTCACCTCATGGATGAACTAACGTTGCATGGTGGTGGTATTGACGCGGAAGCCCAAATCGATATCATACTAACTTCTCTTCCCAAGTCCTTTGAAAACTTCAGGTTGAATGCTGTGATGAACAAGAAGGAGTATACTCTTAATGAATTACTCAGTGACTTGATGGCAGCACAGTCCCTGATGGAACCCAAAAAAGCAGTTTGGTTTCTTCCAGTAGCCGGTCTGCAGCTCCTAAACGAGCAAAACCTAAGAGAACGGCTAGGAATAAGAACAAGAAAACTGCTGGTGGGAACAATGGAGTTTATGCTCCAAAGAAAAAGGCTGGGAAAAATAAAGGAAAGGGCAAGTGTTACCGCTGTGGCAAGCTAGGACACTGTAAAGCAAATTGTCTAGGTGTTAACACCAACGGACGAGGTACGTCATCATTTACATGTTTAGTATCAGTTTTCTACTCCTTGTGGGTAGTGGTTACTGTGAATACTAATCATGTTTTGGCTGCGCTATGCAGGGAATAAAGCTGATGATGTTTGAGGATGACAGGATTACCAACTCCTAGGAAGATGCTAGAGATCGTTCTCAAGTTGTTGGAGTTATTTGCTTAAAGTTTATGTCAAAACTTTGTTTTGATTCAAGTTTCTGAAGAGATATTTTTTTGTTTTGATAAACATATTTCCATTGGATTATCAGTTATTCGATAGAGTTTTTCTATCATAATGAATAACAGTGTTTTCTATTATGGTTGATTATCTCTTCATTACTTGATTACATAAACTATCAGTATTCTAAGGTATAATCTAAAGAATCTCTATAGAGATTGGTTACATCAGTCTGAGTAGTTTTAAGTAATTCATGGAATTATGGATTCGGTCCAGGTATTCCTAAGAATGGTACTTATGACAACTACTTAGAGGTATAAGATGGTAACCAGACCTTTCAATAGGCGATTGTATCTCTATAGGTTATTTCGTGTTTGCTCTGGTTTGCTGGTTTGAGTCTACTTCCGCAGTTGCCTTAAAAGGCATTGATACTGTAATCATTTAAGATTTGGATATGTTTATCTATTTCACTACAAGTCTTAGTCTCTTGCTTTAATCAAGAGCGTTCAAGACTAAGGTAGAGAATAAGTTAAACAAGACCGTAAAAACATTATGGTTCATTCATAATGGTATATCTTAAGTGATGGGGTTTTACAGTTCTAGCAGAGCAAAGGGATTGCATCCCAGTTAACTACACATAATATCCCTCGATTGGGATAGTGTAGGTAAAATGAAATAAGATTCTTTAAAAGTTTATAAGTTATACCAGCTTTGCCAAATTTTTCGTTTTTGGGAACAATGCCAAAAGCAGTTGTATGTTTGCTTAATCTAGTGTCTTCTAAATCAGTTCCAAATACCCTAGCAGACCTTGACTCTGTCAAAAGGGCAATGATGGGTAATTCGGCTGTCAAGCTGATAGAGGAAACTGATTGTTTGGAAGAAAGGTTTAAGCTAGTACTGCTTTGTGGGCTATTCCAGCTGAACGAAAAAGATGGTTGCTTTGTGTATCCCAGATACAAGCAAGTTGTATAGGATAAAACCATGTATCCAAATGTGAGATTGTCCTCTAACGTTTTAGAGAAGATAATTCAAATCCATCAAGAAATACCCCGTGGCATATTTGGCATACCTTGGAAGGTATGATACCAATTGCACGGTCACCTGTGTAAGGTGATAAACCAAAAATTAATGCACCATTAACTGACAACGTAAAAGGAGCATCGTTGCAGTGGGAGGTTGCCTTAATAGGCTTAATGGTTCTGGTTCGTGGAAACAGTCTCTGGACTTGTTGCCAGCTTAATGAACAACATCGTACTCATCCCTTAAAGCGCAACGAAGCTGTTAAGACAAACGATGCAGTTTAATGACGTCAAGTCATGGATTCAGAAATGAATCAGTAAAAGTTATGGTTGTAATTCATGATCAATGATTGCCAAATAACTTTCCAGCTATAGGCAACTGATTGATACACAAGAAAAATGCTCGAATGGTAACCTAGTATATTTGAATGTCTAGGTTAGTGAGTAAGGTATGTTTCACAACAAGACCTTCTCACTGGTTGCAACTATTAAACCCATTCGAATTCTTTTAACCATAACAGCACATATGAATCTAACTATCTGAAAGATAGATGATGTCATCCGTATTTTAAAAATGGGTACCTTGATAAAAGGTGACGACATCTGTATGCAACAACCAGATAAGTTATGTGCAGTAAAACGAAAAGCATCGAGTCTGGAAGCTAAGGAAGTTCAAGTATGAACTTAAAGGAGCTTCAAAGTCATGAAACAAACATTTCGATATTGTCTATCAAGAATGAGAGTTTCATGTACCAGTTATGAGTCAGCGAAAGCGTGGTTTTCCTTGCACATTATGTAGATGGTATTTTCACATTCGAAAACGGTGTGGAGATATTGTAAGACATAAAGGATGGTCATCCGAACAATTTCAAAAGTGGGACTTATGAGATTTTGGAACATCTTTTGAATTAAAGTCTTGTGTTGCCACTAGAAAGGGATGTTCAGGTATCTCAAGTCGCTTAAATTGATTCTGTGGTGAGTCGTTCATAGCAGGAAAGATTATTGTCTTTCTATATTGCAAATGAACGAAGTTAGATATCTGTAATGCTATAAGCATGTTAAATAGATATCAGTTCAACTCTGGACAGGCACATTGGTTAATGAATGAGCCTTGTGAGTTGAATGGCATCGAATATCCAGGAGGATCATAAGGAAAGGAAATCGACCTCTAACTATGTGTTGGCCTTGGAGGAGGAGTTATAGGAGTCTAACACAGAAGTGTGTTACGGATTCCGGTATGAAGGCTGAGTTTTCACAGCTTCATTATCTTCGCAAGAAGCAGTATAACTCCGGTATTATCCTCTAGAGGTGTGTGTTCTGAGTTTGCCTAAATCACATGGAATTGTGATCATGTTGGTGGAATAACAAACTCAAGGAACCCAAGACTCACAAAGTGGTGAAACACATAGGATGTGTGGTATCACGTCATACGAGAAATCGTGACAAGAGGTGACGTGAGTGCAGTGGGAGTGACTGACAGTATAGACACACTTAAAACTTTGATAAAGCAATGGTATTATGCTTTAAGTATAAGTGGGAGATTGTTGGGATTGAATACTGAAAGCATATATGATTAAGTGTTTTGTGCACTGGTCTTCATATATGTTGCTGCAACAATGCTCACTGTCTGATGAAACAAACCTACAACGAACCATAATATCCTATTATCTCGCCTATAGGGATGACCATATGGTGTGTAGGAGATCCCAGAGGATCATATGAGTCATTTGACCTACCGAGATATAAACTGTATCACAGCTGAGACAATCCCTGGATAGGCTGTCGGTCTAAGCTGCGGCGCATCGGTTCATAAGTGGGCTCATCCTAGCTACTTGATGTGTCGGTACATGGTTATGTATTGATGGGATCAACAGTGGGATGTGCCATTCACATTGACATACGAATGAGCCAGATCCCTAACATACTTCCTATGATCTTAAACCTAACTGAAGGATAAGGGGCAAACACAGATTGACCACACTTTGATTTACCATGGTGGCAAGTCTTGCTTGTACTCTAATACTCGTATTTTGGGTGTTGGCAATTTGTGTGTGGCTTGCTTAGGCTGGACGTGTAGGTAAGCATATCCGTTTCAGGATGGTGACATTCCCTGAGGTGCTCACAAGGTTAATTATGCTAAACCCTGCAGGTTGAATTATTTAATTCAGGCATAAGTGAAAAGGAGTGAGTGGTATTACTCAGGAAATAAGAGATTAATTAATTATGGCTGATTGTCATAAGTCAAATTAATTAATGAATGTCTAAAACCTTAAATATGTGGATCATGTTAGTTTGGTGCAACCCGTTTCTAATAACGTGGTAATAAAGGGGCGAGTCAGCATTGTTACCGTGGTGAAGGTTAAAACAATGTTTTATTAATCAATTATGTTCTGGGTTGAACAAGGATGGATTAATTAATAAAGAGGGCCCACTTTATTATTTGCATCTGGTCCCTGGTTTGGCCCATGAGCTGCTCAAAGCCCATTAGGGTTAGGGTCTCTCAAAACCCTAACACTATATATAAGTCTTCTCTCTATCAGATGAGTAGTGGTTTTTCAGTATATTGAAAAAAGAGGGAGAGAACGGCGGCGGCTATCCAGAGGGAGAAACTGATCGATTTCTCCAGATTTTGGATCCAACTTGGTAGATAATCCTCACCAGATTTCCAATGAGCAATGAACAGATCAGAAGATCATATCTGTAGGAACAACTGTTCATCGCCGGTGTTCAGATTCAGATCCAGATCTATTTCATCGTTATTGGCTCCGATCTAGATCTGTAGATCAAATGGTGAAATCAGGTATTCTCTAAATCCATCCTCTGCAACTAATTTTGTAGGAGCATGCATAGGATCGCATGGTTTATTTTATTGAAATTTGTTCCTGGTATACTAAGAACGATCCTTGGCAAGAAATTTATTAATGGAAACTCGTGTTGTCCATCGTAGACTCAAACCCTACATAAACGTCTATGAGAGTAGCTTGCGTAGATATCTTTCATAATTATTCTAGGTTTGATTTAAATTATAGATAACAAAAGCTTTAAAGGTTGTGCGGTATAGTTACGTGCCATGCTAAACTGTCTCTTTTGGCCAGAGTTAAATTTGTGGTTAATCGCTTAGAAGCATCTTAAAATATAATGCAAGAATTGCATCCCTGCTCTTGAGAGATGGCTTGGTCTAAGGTTTACACTAATTATTAATTTCTAGTGTGAAAAGGTTTCTGACATGGTAGTGAAATTAAATAATTGGGGCTTAAAACCCGCAATTCTGGTTGAGGGTGACATTGTAAATGTCTACGAGTGTAGCTTGCGGTGGGAACTCTTGGGCAATTAGTGAAAAACATATGTATTTGATTTATGAAAATGTTTTCAATGCATTTGTCTTCGAAGTTCTACATGTATGTTTTTATTTAAGATTCTTTATTGTTTCAGATATGTCTATGTCTATTGTTGATCATATTCTTGCTCTCAATCCTTTAACTAGTCCGAACTTCCCTGAATGGAGTATTTGCATCAAATACATCCTTTATCTGAAAAATCAAGCATATGATCTTTTCATGGATCGAGTGTTGCGTACTCATGATAAGGTCTGTGAACTTGAGCTTGAATTTTATGAAAGATGGGAGGACGCTGATGAGTTCGCCTTTTGGCTCATCACGGGTTCCCTATATAGAAAATTAAGGCACACATATGAGTATCTTGAGAGGGCTGGAGAGATCTGAAAAGAACTCTCGACAACTTATGGCAATGTGGAGGGGACTATTAACTATGGACTTGTGCACGATCTTATGTGCAAGAAGATGGTTGAAGATAGTTCGGTGACAGCGCACATGATGTCTATGATTGATCTCTTGAGACAGTTCACTGTGCGGGGTGGTAATATCTGTGCGCAAGGCGAGATTGATATCATCCTGAATTCTCTTCCGAACTCCTTTTATGACTTTAAGGTAGTTGCTGCTACAAGGGGAGAGTATGCTTTGCATGAGCTACTTGAGGACCTTGTGCTGGAGCAATATTCCATGCGAGCACGGATGCCTGTTCTGACTGCTTCTAGTACTAGTTCAACAACCTCTGGAGATGATGGTGCTGAAAGCAAGCTCAAGAAAGTAGGCAGTGAAAGCAAGTCAAAGAAGGTGAAGAGAGTCAAGGTCACTCCAAAGAAGAGCAGGTGTGCTGGATGTGGAAAGGTGGATTGTCCGAATGCTAAAGGACAAGGTACGTCATTTGCATTTGTAACAGAAAAATGTTTAGCATCGGTTTCTACTCATTCGTGGGTAGTGGATACTGGAGCTACTGATCATGTTTGGTACATTTTGCAGGGGTTAACACCGAGGAGGGTGCTGAAGAATGACGAGGTTACCATCTAGACGGAGAACACAACACAAGTGAGTGCAGCTGCCATTGGAGATTTCACCTTGTACTTTGATGATTCTGTTTTAACTTTGAGAGATGTTTTATGTGCCGGATTTTTGGCGGAACCTTATTTCAGTTTCCAAACTTTATGTTGATGGTTATTCATTTATTTTTGATAGTAGTGTTTCTATCATTGGTAATAACGGTGTTATCAGTTGTGGGATGCTGAATAATTCTCTCAATGTTATTAACTGTAATCATAAGTCTTCCGCAAGTATTGCATGTAATTCATCCGTAATTGATAATCCTAGAAAGAGAAAACTTACTTCTTCTGATGAGGATCTTACATATCTCTGGCACTTGAGACTGGGTCACATCAGCTTGAAGCGGATTCAACGACTTGCAGATGACGGTACATTGGACTTAGTTCGGGTTGTACCTTATAAAGTCTGCGATTCCTACATCGAGGGCAAGATGTCAACTAGGCCTTTTAAGGCTAGTCAATCTCGAGCAGAGGAAGTGTTGGAATCGATCCATTCTGACTTATGTGGACCGATGTCCACGTAGGCTTGTGGAAGGTACGAGTACTTCATCACTTTCATTGATGATTACTCAAGGTACGGATACATTTACCTGCTTCGCTTCAAGTCTGAATGCTTTGAGAAATTCAAAGACTTCAAGGCTGAGGTAGAAAAGAAGATCAGGAAAACTATCAAGTCACTGCGATCTGACCACGGTGGCGAATACCTCGGTAATGAGTTCCTGCAGTATTTATTAGCTAACGGGATTACATCCCAGTGGACTGCACCGGGTACTCCCCAGCAAAACGGTGTAGCTGAAAGAAGAAATAGGACTCTTCTAGGGATGGTAAGATCAATGATGAGTTATGCAAACTTACCAATTTCGTTTTGGGGCTACGCATTGGAAACAACAGCTTACGTGTTAAATGTGGTGCCTTCTAAATCAGTTCCTAAGACATCTTCTGATCTCTTCCTTGGTCGCAAACCGAGTTTGTGCAAGTCTAGAGTATGGGGCTGTCCGGCACACGTACTGTCGAAGGAACCTGATAAGTTAGAAAGCAGGTCAAAAGTAATGTTGTTTATAGGGTATCCCAGGCAAACGAAAGGTGGTTACTTTTACTGCCCTGAGAGTCAGAGAGTCGTTGTTTGCACCAATGCTAGACTCGTGGAGGACGAGTATGTGAGTAATCACAAGTCAATGAGTGATATCCTTCTTCAAGAAATTAAAAATTATAATGCAATTCCAAGGGAAGGGGAACGTGTAGATGTGGGTACACCTGTGAGAGGTTCAACACCACCGACATGTTCTTCAGTGCAAGGTGCAGAACCACAAGTTACTGCACCTACTACTGACACGGCACCGATGGCTCATCGTAGTGGGAGAGTTATTTTTCTGCCGGAAAGGTACATGTTTGTGGGTGAGTCTTCGGACATAAGCCACGAAGACAGACATGAGTACTATGACCCACTGACTTACGAAGAGGTAGTGCAAGACAAGGATGTTGACAAATGGCCTATCGCCATGGATTCCGAAATTGAATCCATAACTACTATGGATGTATACCAGAAAACTGATTTGCCAGATGACTTTAGGGCCATAGGGTGCAAATGGGTATACAAGAGAAAGAAAGGGGTGGATGGAGAAATCACGGCTTTTAAAGCCAGGCTGGTGGCAAAGGGTTATAGTCAAAAAGAGGGCATTGACTATGACGAAACCTTTTCACCCGTAGCCAAGCTCAAATCCATTCGGATAGTCGTTGCCATAGCTGCGCACATGGACCTCGAGATTTGGCAGATGGATGTCAAAACCGCTTTTCTAAACGGTTACCTTGAAGAAGGTAGGGACATCTATATGCAGCAACCTGAGGGCTACGTGTGCAAAGGCGAAGAACATCTTGTCTGGAAGCTTAAGAAGTCCTTGTACGGACTTAATCAAGCTTTGAGGTCATGGAACTTACATTTCAACGATGTGATTATATCCTAAGGATTTGCACAGTTGGAAAGCGAAAGTTGTGTTTACCGACTTTGTGTCGGTGGGAGCGTGGTTTTCCTTGCACTATACGTTGATGACATAATCCTATTTGGAAACAACGAGGGAGTGATGTCGGAAATCAAGGGTTGGTTATCCAAACAGTTCCAAATGTACGATTTGGGAGAAGCTGGCTACATCCTTGGGATTAAGGTCTTACGAGATCGTAAGAGAAGGATGTTGAGCTTATCCCAGACATCCTATGTGGATACTGTGATAGCCTGGTTCAGCATGCAACTTGCCAAGAAAGGCTTGCTACCTTTCAGACATGGTATTCGTCTTTCTAGTGGGCAGTGTCTTAAGACACAGCGGGAGAAAGATGAGATGAGTCTTGTACCATACGCTTCAGCGGTGGGTAGCCTCATGTATGCGATGCTATGTACCAGGCCAGATATCTGTTATGCCATAAGCATGGTACCAAGATATCAGTCTAACTCTGGACAGGCGCATTGGACTGCGGTAAAACACATCCTCAAGTATTTGAAGAGAACTACGAATTACTGCCTAGTTTATCAAAGTGAGGATTTGTGCCCTGTGGGTTATACAGACTCGGATTTCCAAGGGGACTAGGATGAGAAGAAATCGACATCGGGATATGTGTTTACCTTGGGAGGTGGAGCTGTATCTTAGAGGAGCTCAAAGCAGAAATGCATTGCTGACTCCACCATGGAGGCGGAATATGTCGCCGCCTCCAAAGCCTCGAAAGAGGGGGTATGGCTCAGGAACTACCTTTTAGAGTTGGGCATGATTTCGAGTTTGCCGAAGAGCATCACAATTTATTGTGATAACTCTGGTGCAGTGGCGAACTCAAAGGAACCGTGGTCTAACAGGGCAAGCAAACACATAGAAAGAAAGTACCATATCATACGAGAGAACGTATTGAGGGGCGATGTGCTGATCATGAAGATTGACACTAAGGACAACCTTGCTGATCCATTTACAAAGAGCTTGCCGCAGAAAGTTTACGAATGACATATTCATGAGCTAGGTCTGAGGTGGATGCCGACCACTGACAGTGGTTAACGAGATAGCAGGCTAGATAGACGCACTGTATACTCTGTAATAGCTTAGTCATGCTTTGAGTTTAAGTGGGAGATTGATGGGTTTTGTTTACTAAAGCATTTATTATAATGAGTATACGACGGTTTATTTCTCCTATCTGTCAAACAATCTTACATGCATGTAACAATGGTATCCTTTTGTCTCACCGATAGGGACGATCATACGACGTGTAGTAGATCGCAGAAGACAGTATGATCACTTGACCGAGTGAGACATAATCCTGATCACAGCCAATACAGCGTATGAGGATACGTCTGTCCGGATGGCTGCGGTATTGTCGGAATAAGTAGTCTGTCTTGTTTACTTGACATGGTGGTACGCAAGGGTAGCGTATTGATGGACCGCAGTGAGATGTATTTGACTGTGTGACATCAGCGTATACAAGATCTCGTTATTGATTCAGTCCAAACCCTAACGAAGGTTCAGGGATTTGCACGGATTGACTGTTTCTTTGACTTGCCATGGTGGAGAGCCTAAGTAACTTGCTCGTATATCCGCATCTTGGGTAACAGCTGTTCGTTTAGTACTGCCTAAGACTGGGTTTAGGTAACCATATCCGAGTAATAGGATGGGGACATTCCTTGAGGAGCTCAATGACATTCATCATGCCAAAGTCCTGCAGGCTGATTAAGTTCAGTCACGAATGATAAAGATTGAGTGGTACTACTCAGGAATAATAAGATATTAATTAATTGTAGATAGAGCTTGTCAGAAGCTCCGATTAATTAATGAATGTTCGGTAACCTTAAATGTGAGGATTCTCAATTAATGTAGCCCGTTCTCATAACGTGGCAATAAAGGGGTAGGTCAGTATTAATTGTGTGGTGAAAAATTATTAATATTAATTAATTAATTGTATCCTGGGTTGTGGACATGAGAATTAATTAATTTCTAGGCCCACTTTATTATTTGCATTAGGTCCCAGGTCTGACCCTAGTAATATATGTTGATTGCCCAATAGCCCATTAGGGATTAAACCCTGGGTCTATAAATAGACCTCTCACTCTCTGAAACCCTAGCCACTTCATAACATTCTAATCAGTTTGAAATCCTAAGGAGAGAGAGAGCAGGGGTGGCGCCTGTAGAAGGGGAGAAGGAAGTTTTTCGACTCCGGTCTACATCACTGATCTGTAGAATCCTAACCAGTAGCAGATCTGAAGATCTGATCTGGAGAACTTAATTATTTTCTTTTCTATTTTTTTTATTCCAATTAAATCTAGAAATTAGATTACTAATTTCTGTCTCCGCAGATTTATTTGAATCGCGTGGTTGAATTAAATTTTGATATTTAAACGTGAATGATCGGATCAGACTCTACGGAATAACGGTAATCCCTTTAACCACGAATTAAATTCATAGGAGCATGCTAGGTTTTGTGAATTGTTATTATGAGCAATAACCAAAAATCGATCTGGTACATTTGGATTTTGTGATTCAATTCACGATAAATCCCTACAGCGAGAAGAGTTGTTCTCAGAACTTCAAAGAGTTTATGGCCCCACAATCATGTTTGGAGATAACAGCAAAGGTCGAGTGATTGGAATAGGAAGCATAGAGCAAGATGGAATGAGAATCATCAATGTCGCCCTCGTCTCCAACCTCAAGCATAATCTACTGAGCATAAGCAAACTATGCGAAAATGGGTAAAACGTATATTTTATTAACACTGGTTGTGAGATTGTTGACAGTGCTACAGGTGAAGTGTGTAGGGTTTGAGTCTACGATGGACAACATGAGTTGCCATTAATTAAATTCTTGTCAAGGATCGTTCTTAGGATACCAGGAATAAATTTGAATTAAATAAACCGTGCGAACCTATGCATGCTCCTACAATATTAATTGCAGAGGATGGAATTTAGGAATACCTAATCTTCAACGTTTGATCTAAAGATCTAGATCGGAGAATAAAACGATAAAGTAAATCTGGATCTGAATCTGAACAATGGCGATGGACAGTTATTCCTGCAGATCTGATCTTCTGATCTGTTCCCTTGCTCCTTGAAAATCTGGTGAGGATTATCTACCAAGTTGGATCCAACATCTGGAGAAATCGATCAGTTCCTCCCTCAGATCAGCTGTCGCCGTCTCTCTCAATTTTCATTCAATATACTGAATCTCATAATGATCTGATAGAGAGAAGGCCTATATATAGTGTTATGGTTTTGAGAAACCCTAACCCTAATGGGCTTGAGCAGTTCATGGGCCAGACCAGGGACCAGATGCAAATAATAAAGTGGGCCCTCCTTATAAATTAATTCTTCCTTTTTCAACCCAGAACATAATTAATTAATAAAACATTGTTTAAACCTTCACCACGGTAACAATGCTGACTCGCCCATTTATTACCACGTTATTAGGAATGGGTTTCACCAAACTAACATGATCCACATATTTAAGGTTTTAGACATTCATTAATTAATTTGGCTTATGACAATCAGCCACAATTAATTAATCTCTTATTTCCTGAGTAATACCACTCACTCCTGTTCACTTATGCTTGAATTAAATAATTCAACCTGCAGGGTTTAACATAATGAACCTTGTAAGCTCCTAAGGGAATGTCACCATCCTGAAACGGATATGCTTACCTAAACGTCCAGCCTAAGCAGGCCACACACAAATTGCCAACACCCAAAATATAGGTATAAGAGTACATTTAAGACTTGCCACCATGGTAAATCAAAATGTGGTCAATCTGTGTGTGCCCCTTATCCTTCAGTTAGATTTAAGATCATAGGAAGTATGTTAGGGATCTGGCTCATTCATATGTCATTGAGAACGGCACATCCCGCTGTTGATCCCATCAATACATAACCTTGTACCGACACATCAAGTAGCTAGGATAAGCTCACTTATGAACCGATGTGCCGCAGCTTAGACCGACAGCCTATCCAGGGACTGTCTCAACTGTGATACTGTCTATATCTCGCTAGGTCAAACGACTCATGTGATCCTCTGTGTTCTCTTACACACCATATGGTCATCCCTATAGGCGAGATAATAGAATATTATGGTTAGTTGTATGTTTGTTTCATCAGACTGCGAGCATTATTGTAGCAACACATATATGAAGACCAGTGTACAAAACACTTAATCATATATGCTTTCAGTATACAATCCCATCAATCTCCCACTTATACTTAAAGCATAATACCATTGCTTTATCAAAGTATTAAGTGTGTCTATACTGTCAACCACTCCCACTGCATTCACATCACCTCTTGTCACGATTTCTCGTATGATGTGATACCCACATCCTATGTATTTCACCACCTTGTGAGTCTTGGGTTCCCTTGAGTTTGTCATTGCACCAACATGATCACAATTCCATGTAATTTTATTAGGCAAACTCAGAAAACACACCTTTAGAGGATAACACCGGAGTTATACTGCTTCTTGCAAAGCTAATGAAGCTATAAAAAACTCAGCCTTCATACCGGAGTCCGCAACACACTTCTGATCGATTTCCTATAACTCCTCCTCCAAGGCCAACACATAGTTAGAGGTCGATTTCCTTTCCTTATGATCCTCCTGGATATCCGATGTCATTCAACTCACATGGCACATTTGCAAACCAATGTGCTTGTCCTGAGTTGAATTGATATCTATTTAACATGCCTATAGCTGTACAGATATCTAACTTCGTTCATTTACAATATAGAAAGATAACAATCTTTCTTGCCATGAATGACTCACCACAGAATCAATTTAAGCGACTTGAGATACCTGAACATCCTTTTCTTGTGGCAATACAAGAATTTAATTCAAAAGATGTTCCAAAATCTCAGAAGTCCTGCTTCTGAAACTGTTCGAATAACCATCCTTTATGCCTGTCAATATCTCCACACCGTTTTCGAATGTGAAAATACTATCTGCATAATGTGCAAGGAAAACCACGCTTCCGCTGACACATAACTGGTACATGAAACTATCATTTTCGATAGACAATATCGAAATGTCTGTTACATGACCTTGAAGCTCCTATAAGTTCATACTTGAACTACCTTGGCTTTCAGACATGATGCTTTTCACTTTACTGCACATAACTTATCTGGTTGTTGCATACATATGTCGTCACCTTTTATCAAGGTACCCGTTTATAAAATTTGG
Source organism: Plectranthus barbatus (assembly GCA_026898455.1). Taxonomy (NCBI): domain Eukaryota; kingdom Viridiplantae; phylum Streptophyta; class Magnoliopsida; order Lamiales; family Lamiaceae; genus Plectranthus; species Plectranthus barbatus. The sequence goes on along the minus strand of JAPKLW010000023.1, from coordinate 1,407,493 downwards.
ATGATGTCATCTATCTTCCAGATAGTTAGATTCACATGTGCTGTTATGGTTAAAAGAATTCGAATGGGTTTCATAGTTGTAACCAGTGAGAAAGTCTTGTTGTGAAACATACCTTACTCACTAACCTAGATACTCGAATATACTAGGTTACCATTCGAGCATTTTTCTTGAATATCAATCAGTTGCCTATAGTTGGAAATTTATTTGGCAATCACTGATCCTGATACACAACCATAACCTTTACTGATTCATTTCTGAATTCATGACTTGACGTCATTAAAGTGCATCGTTTGTCTTATCAGCTTCGTTGCGCTTTAAGAGATAAGTACGATGTTGTTCGTTAAGCTGGGAACAAGTCTAGAGATTGTTTCCACGAACTAGTACCATTAAGCTTGTTAAGGCAACCTCCCACTGCAACGATGCTCCTTTTACGTTGTCAGTTATTGGTGCATTAGTTTGTGGTTTACCACCTTGCACGGGTGACCGTGCAATTGGTACTATACCTTCCAAGGTATGCTCAATATGCCACGGGGTATTTCCTGATTGATTTGAATTGTCTTCTCTAAAATGTTAGAGAACAATCTTGCATTTGGATTCATGGTTTCATCCTATACAATTTGCTTGTGTCTAGGATACACAAAGCAACCATCTTTCTTGTTTACCTGGAATAGCCCACAAAGCAGTACTAGCTTAAACATTTCTTCTAACCAATCAGTTTCCCATATCAGCTTAACAGTCGAATTACCCATCATTGCCCTTTTGACAGAGTCAATGTCTTGCTAGGGTATTTGGAACTGATTTAGAAGACACTAGATTAAGCAAACATACAACTGCTTTTGGCGCTCTTCCCAAAAACGAAAAATTTGGCAAAGCAGGTATAACTTATAAACTTTTAAAGAATCTTATTTCATTTTACCTACACTATCCCAATCGAGGGATAATAGGTGTAGTTAACTGGGATGCAATCCCTTTGCTCTGCTAGATACTGTAAAACCCCATCACTTAAGATATACCATTATGAATGAACCATAATGATTTTACGGTCTTGTTTAACTTATTCTCTACCTTAGTCTTGAACGCTCTTGATTAAAGCAAGAGACTAAGACTTGTAGTGAACTAGATAAACATATCCAAATCTTAAAATGATTATAGTATCAATGCCTATTAAGGCAACTGCGGAAGAAGACTCAAACCAGCAAACCAGAGCTAACACGAAATAACTTATAGAGATACAATCGCCTATTAAAAGGCCTTGTTACCATCTTATACCTCTAAGTAGTTGTCATAAGTAGCATTCTTAGGAATACCTGGATTGAATCCATAATTCCATGAATTACTTAAGACTACTTAGACTGATGTAACCTATCTCTATAAAGATTCTTTAAATTATACCTTAGAGCAGTGATAGTTTATGTAATCAATTAATGAAGAGATAAACATCCATAATAGAAAACACTGTTATTCATCATGATAGAAAAACTCTATCGAATAACTGATATTCCATAACAACAGATGAAAAATATGTTTATCAAAACCAAAACAATATCTCTTCAGTAACTTGAATTAAAACAGAGTTTTTAACATAAACTCAAAGTAAAATCTCTATCAGCTGAAGTAGCAACTTCCAGCATCAATCTTGGAGATGGAAATCCCGCCATCTTCAAGCCTTAAGCTTGATTCCCTGCAAAGTGTAGCAAACACGATTAGTGACCTCAGTTACCACTACCCACTAAGGAGTAGAAAAATGATACTAAACATGTTTCAACAAGCAATGCAAACGATGACGTACCTTGTCACTTAGTTACCAAACTTGGACAATTTACTTTCCAGTGACCCTTCTTGCCACACTTGAAACATTTGTCCTTCTTGTTATCTTTCTTTCCTTTGTTCTCTCCTTTACCATTCTTCTTCTTCATGTCATTGTGACGCGATTTAGAAGAACTTTTAGCAAGAGATCTGGAATGAACTGATTAGGCAAGACTGCTCCCACTACTTCCTTCATTCCTCTTTTCTTTGACATCACTCTTTCGACTCGGAAGCAAATCAGAGTGACTCACAGAAAAGACTGAAGAAGCTTCTATTGATACAAGATCCTTGAGCAGACTGTGAACAGTATACTCACTCTTTCAATTTGACCACCCATTAATGTGTACTCATCTATGAGTTGGATGAGTGGTTCCACATGTTCATGTACCGAACAGTTCTGACCCATTTTCTGTCTTACAATACGCTTGATAAGGCTAGATCTAGCATGTCCTTCGAGTCCCCCATATGCTACGTCAAGACGTCGCATAATGTCATGCGCAAGCCATACATCACTATAACGAGGACGCAGTGCATCTGACATACCAACCAAGATATATTGTCTGGCCATGCCATTCGACCACATCCAGATGTGATCTGTGCATACTCCTCATCGGAAGATGTATCAGTCGGCGAACTCAGACAGGGAGTTTGCAGAACAAACAAATGTCCAAATGAATCCAAGAGCTTGACAATGTAACTTTTCCATCCAGGAAAATTCGGACCAGTCAAGGAATTGTGTACGATTAAATTGATGAGCGATGCAATAATAGACATATCTGAAAACAAATAAGCAAATTAAAATAAGCACATACTACGAACAATTGAATCAAATATGCATAGAACTTTTAGATAAAACAATGCAATTTGCTTCCTCCAATTGCCCAAGCTAATCTACCGCAAGCTACTGAAGTAGACGTTTACGACAAACACTTGACTAGACCAAAATAGGTCCTTTAATTTCTCTCCATGCCAGGTATCCGCCGACAAAAGAAATTAATATTGGATATCTTTAGACAATGTTCACCTATCTTGAGCAAGGATCTCATGCATGAGTTGTGCTCAGGCAACATCTAAGCCAAAGTAACCACAATCCTAACTCAGGATGTTAAAAGGCAATTTAGCATACGTACTCGACCCATACCGCATGCCCCTCACATCCTTCGTTGTCTCATTTAGTTTAATCTTAGAGACCAGTGAAAGTTGTCTCAATGCAAGCTACTAGAGTAGACGTTTGCTCAGAGGCTCCCACTTCTCATCTTAAACTAAATGATTTATTTAGAAACCTCATCGCATTAGAACTGGTAATTTATTTCTAACGCAAGCTATTGGAGTAGACGTTTACGCTTCGAAATGCATTACTTCCAATGAGAGGCCATATTTGTGGAGGTCTAATGATCATGGTTATAAAAGAACCAAAATCCAGCTTAGTATTTTTAATTCTAAAGGTTTCATGCGCACACATTATTTTATGTTACCATAAATTATGTCACACCCATAATTCCATCATAAATTAATATGACTCCGGAATTTATAGACACAATTTAAAATATAAAATAAATCTAAAGAAGAATGCTTTAAACAGTAAATAATTAAAGAAAGTAAACATGCTTTCCTATTATTTACTAGTGCGCACATTAGAAATCACATCAGTACGAGAAATAATTAAATAAACAAATAAAATTTCTCGTGGCCCCTCAGATGCGATTACAACTGAAAAATAATTAAATCTAGTCTATTACAAGATTTATTTTTCAGTACAGATCTTCAAACTGGGTCTCCGTTGGACTTGAAATCTGAATAGAATTGCTTTAATAGCAACTGGGCTTTGAATTAGGGTTTCTGGCCCAAAACAAAAACCAAACCCTAATATCCAGACTGCGGGCCGCCTTCGGGCTGACAAGCCCGAGCCACGGCCCGGGCAACAAACCTTAGGGCTTGGAAACCCTAGCCGCCACCCTTCAGCCCTCAGCCCCAGCCACCTTTCCGGCCGTCGTCGGCCGAAACACTCGCAGCCTGCGCCGCCAACTCCACCCGCCGCCATCGCTGGTGCCAGCAGCAGCTGCTGCCGCCATTTTCGACGACTGTCGCCACGAGAAGCAGCAGCCTCGTTGCGCAGAACCAGCACCACCGCACGCAGCAGCGCGCGGCCGCTGCTAATCCACCACCACCTGCAGCACTTGCCAACAATGCCGCCCACAGACAACGCCGCACATGCTGCCATCCACCGCGATTGCAGCTATCGCGCGTAAGAAGCTCGCCTTCCCCATCGAACTAAGAAGTTCGTGTACAGGGGACAGACTCGCGGTGAAACCCTAGCTTCCGCCAGCCGCATCCTGAGCCTTCGTCCTACCACCTTCCGCGCTCCTTGTGGGACCTGCGCGCAGCAGCAAGAGCACGGCGCGTCGCTGTCTTGGCCGGATCTGGAACTTGCCGGGCTCGCAAGCAGTAGCTGCGAGATGAGCGCGGCCCAGTCACAGGGAAAAACCGTGCCGCTGCCATCCACCGTGGCCGCCGGCGGCGGCGATGCAGTCGCTGGCGAGATCCGAGAGGTGGCTGAATCTGAACTATAAAGATGCTAAAATTGTCGTGTTCTTCGTCTCTTCGTTCTTCCGGATCTCAGATTCTCCAATTTTACAGATTTGAAATAATTAAGAAAATACAAAAATAGATCTAAATCTATTACATAATTTTCCCTATTAAATCTAACCACGAATTTTCTCATTGTGAAAAACAGATCCAAAAAGGAGAAGGCCACGAGAACAAAAACATCAACGACAACTTAAATCTATTCATGAATATACATATTTATTTAATCTCAATTTATCCAAGATAGAGCCTAAGAATATGAACCAGGCTCTGATACCAATTGTAGGGTTTGAGTCTATGATTGACAACATGAGTTGCCATTAATTAAATTCTTGCCAAGGATCGTTCTTAGGATAGCAGGAATAAATTTAAATTAAATAAACCGTGCGAACCTATGCATGCTCCTACAATATTAATTGTAGAGGATGGAATTTAAGAATACCTGATCTTCAACATTTGATCTACAGATCTAGATCAGAGAATAAAACGATGAAGTAAATCTGGATCTGAATATGAACAATGGCGATGGACAGTTATTCCTACAGTTCTGATCTTTTGATCCGTTCCCTTGCTCCTTGGAAATCTGGTGAGGATTATCTACCAAGTTGGATCCGAGATCTGGCGAAATCGATAAGTTCCTCCCTCAGATCAGCCGCTGCCGTCTCTCTCAATTTTCATTCAATATACTGAATCTCATAATGATCTGATAGAGAGAAGGCCTATATATAGTGTTAAGTTTTTTGAGAAACCCTAACCCTAATGGGCTTTAGCAGTTCATGGGCCAGACCAGGGACCAGATGCAAATAATAAAGTGGGCCCTCTTTATTAATTTATTCTTCATTGTTCAACCTTGAACATAATTAATTAATAAAACATTGTTTTAACCTTCACCACGGTAACAATGCTGACTCGCCACTTTATTACCACGTTATTAGGAACTGGTTGCACCCAAATAACATGATCCACATATTTAAGGTTTTAGACATTCATTAATTAATTTGGCTTAGACAGAGTTAGAAAAGGTCAAATCTCTTATTTCCTGAGTAATACCACTCACTCCTTTTCACTTATGCCTGAATTAAATAATTCAACCTGCAGGGTTTAGCATAATGAACCTTGTGAGCTTCTCAGGGAATGTCACCATCCTGAAACGGATATGCTTACCTAAACGTCCAGCCTAAGCAGGTCACACAGAAATTGCCAACACCCAAAATACAGGTTTAAGAGTACATTTAAGACTCGCCACCATGGTAAATCAAAGTGTGGTCAATCTGTGTGTGCCCCTTATCCTTCAGTTAGGTTTAATATCATAGGAAGTATGTTAGGGATCTGACTCATTCGTATGTCAATGAGAATGGCACATCCCACTGTTGATCCCATCAATAGATAACCTTGTACCGACACATCAAGTAGCTAGGATAAGCTCACTTATGAACCGATGTGCCGCAGCTTAGACCGACAGCATATCCAGGGACTATCTCAGCTGTGATAATGTTTATATCTCGCTAGGTCAAACGACTCGTATGATCCTCTGTGATCTCCTACACACCATATAGTCATCCCTATAGGCGAGATAATAGGATATTATGGTTTGTTGTATGTTTGTTTCATCAGACTGCGAGCATTGTTGTAGCAACACATATATGAAGACCAGTGTACAAAACACTTAATCATATATGCTTTCAGTATACAATCCAAACAATGTGAAGCTCAGAGGCATCCGCAAGGGTAGCCTATATACTGTTGATTGGCAAAGCGGCCAACAACATTCATGCTTCGTAGCATTCAACATGGAAGAGACAAATTGACTATGGCATAAGAGGTTAACTCATCTGAACTTTAAAACCATTAACTACCTAGCCAAGCATCAACTTGTTGTAGGATTGCCTGAGGCGACCTTCAGAAAGGAAGGTGTGTGCAGAGCTTGCCAGCAAGGGAAGCAGACGAAGGCATCCTTCAAGTCAAACCCGGAGAAGGCCACATCTGGAAGAACCCTTGAGCTTTTGCACATGGATTTATTTGGACCAGTCACTCCAGCCACTGCAAGTAAAAAGGTTTATACTCTTGTGGTTGTTGATGACTTTTCCAGGTACACATGGGTCAGATTGCTAAGAACCAAGGATGAAGTAAAACTCATCCTACCAGAGCTGATCCTCAAGGAACAGAATAGCAAAGAGGTCACCGTTAAGAGAATCAGATCAGACAACGAGACTAAATTTTGCAATGGGATTTATGGATTTTTGTGCCGAAGCTGGTATCGGGCATGAGAAATCCATTGCTATGACCCCCCAGCAGAATGGTCTAGCAGAGAGAAGGAATAGGACCCTGAAGGAAGCAGTGCGGTCGATGCTAGCCGACTCTGGTCTTAGTGGAAAGTATTAGGGCGAAGCAGTCATGACTGCCTGCTACACTCAAAGTAGGAGTGCAATCAATGGAAGATTTAACAAAAATCCTTATGAAGTGTACAATGGTCGTAAGCCTTCTCTGACTCATCTTCATGCTTTTGGTTCGACATGTTACATTCATAACAATGGGAAGTCGAAGCTTAACACTTTTTTGCCTAAGTCGTGTGTTCCTTGGATATGGACACCCTTCTCACAAAGGTTATCTAGTGTTAAACAAGACGACTCAAGTTGTGGAGGCAACATGCAATGTTATTTTTTATGAGTCTACTCTAGTGCGCAGGATTCTAAAAGAGAAAAATGATAACAATCATGAGGCTAATGATGCCCATGGTCAATCTATCTTGAATTCTTTAAAAAATATGCAGATTTATCCGACTAAGTCAATGAATGATTGTAATCCAATTTAGGCGCATTCAGCAGGTGACAAAACTGCTGAACCGGCCGATGATGCTAATGATCATGCTTAGGCCACCTATAAAATTTATTTTAATGATAATTTGGAGATTCTAAGATTGATCGATGAAGAAGATGAAGATACCCCAGATCAAGGACGAGTTGCTGAAGGAAAATTGGGCGTTGCTGAGGAAATCGCTAAGGAAGATGCTGAGATTCCAGCTGCTAAAGTTCAGAATGTTAAGATCCCAACTGCTGAAGTCCAGAATGTTGAGATTCCTGTTGCTGAGATGCCGAATGCTGAGGTACCAAATGCTAAACTCCAGGTGATTGCTGAGGAGAATGTGTTAGCAGATAACAATTCAGCAGGCGATGCTAGCAATGCAACCCCAGCAACCAGCAATCCAAGACCGAGTTGGCTACGAGATCATCCCCTAGATGCTATCATTGATGACGTCAATGATCCAATCAGGACGCGACAAGGCAATGCGATGCTAGCGTGCTATATATTGCATGAAGAGCCTACGAAGGTTGAAGATACTCTACAATCTCCAAATTGGGTGAATGCTATGCAGGAGGAGCTAGGAGAGTTCACGCGCAATCATGTATGGGATCTCGTGAATAGACCCGAGAACCAAAGCATAATTGGAACAAAGTGGGTGTTCAAGAACAAGAAGGATGAATCTGGAACTGTGATCCGAAACAAAGCGCGTCTAGTAGCGAAAGGATACATGCAATGCGAGGGAATTGATTATGATGAGACATTTGCTTCGGTAGCTCGACTGGAAGCAATAAGATTGTTTCTCGCATATGCTGTCCACAATGAGTTTTCAGTCCTGCAAATGGATGTGAGAAGTACCTTCCTTAATTGTGAGCTCAAAGAAGAAGTGTATGTTGAGCAACCACCGGGCATCGAACATGGAAACCAAGTTTATAGGCTCAAGAAAGCCTTATATGGGTTGAAGCAGGCACCGAGGGCATGGTATAGAATATTCTCTAAGTTCCTGTTGGACATTGGTTTCAAGAAAGGAAAGATCGATCAGACTCTCTTTCGTATCAAGGATGAAGGAAGCATCTTACTTGTGCAGATATATGTCAATGACATTATCTTTGGCACTAAGAATCCGACCCTGTGCGAGAAGTTCTCAGAGCTAATGCAAAGTAATTTCCAAATGAGCATGATGGGGAAGATGTCTTATTTTCTGGGACTTCAAGTTCAACAATCGAGTGAAGGGATCTTTATACATCAAAGGAAGTATACAAGAGATCTCATTGCTAAGTATTCCCCAGAGAAGATGAAGAGCTTAAGGATTCCCATAAGCACGAGCTGCCAGATTTCTCTTGATGAAGGAGAAGAACCTGTGAATCCTACTCTTTACAGAGGTATTATTGGATCCTTGCTTTATCTCACAGCTAGTAGACCAGATATTTCTTATGTCGTAGGAGTCTGCGCGCAATATCAAGTAAATCCAAAGAAGTCACATTTGGACACTGCGAAGAGGATTATCCGATACCTCAAGTGCACCAAAGGTCTAGGAATTCGGTATCCAAGGTCTGATGGGCTTGCACTTAGTGGATATTCAGACCCAGACTTTGGAGGGTGCAAGATTGATCGGAAGAGCACAAGCGGCACCTGCCAATTCCTTGGACACAAGATAATAAGTTAGTTTAACAAGAAGCAACACTCTGTGGCGACATCTACAACCGAAGCAGAATATGTAGCAGCCGCAAGTTGTTGTGCGCAAGTGTTGTGGATTCGGTAGCAACTTCAAGATTATGATATCTCTCCAGAATGCGTGCCAATCTACTGTGACAACAATAGTGCTAGGTGCATTACGAAGAATCCTGTTCATCATTCCAGGACGAAGCATATTGACATTCGACATCACTTCATAAGAGATCACCAGGAGAAGAATGATATTGATGTTCAATACATATGCATCGAAGATCAGCTTGTGGATATCTTCACCAAGCCGCTTGCTGAGGCCAGATTTAAAGAGTTATGTCTGAAGTTAGGCCTCATGGAGTTAGAAGAAGCTGTAGATGAATGAGTTCAAACTCTCATTCTTTCTGGATGACTTGGAATTTCTGGAGAAGATGGAGAGAAACGTATCCAAGCCTACGTTTTTGAAGTGCTGAATTTTTGTTGCTAAGATATTGTTGCTATGCAAATGTTTGCTGAGTCCAAGCTCTCAGCAGAGCCTAAGTAGTGTGATATTACAATATGTAATATGCAACAAGTGGTTTTCTTGCAACAAGTGGTTCCGTGCAGAGGAATGATGAGTCCAAGCTCTCAGTAGTTCCTAAGGAGAGTAATATTATAACAAGTGGAGCAGATGTTTGCTAGAGAGTAAATGCTGAGTCCAAGCTCTCAGCATTTTGTCAGAATGCTACGTTATACTCCCTCCGTCCCATTGAAGTAGTCCCACTTTCCTTTTTTGTTTGTCCCATAGAATAGTCCCATTTTCCTAAAATGGCAACCTTTTTCAAACTCACCGATAAAATATTAATTCCACTACACTCACAACCCTTAATTCCCGTGCCGAAAAGAAAAGGGACTACTTCACCCGGACGGAGGGAGTAATATTCAGCAAATAGCAACAAGTGGGACAGTGGATGCTAGAGATTGGTTGCTGAGAGAGTGCCGTCAATGGTCAATATATGAATGCTAGGATTTGAATGCTTAGTCCAAGCTCTCAGCAGTTTATTCGCTTATTATGGATCCCAATACTAGCAGATTGTTGAGTCCAAGTTCTCAGCAATCTCAGAAAGTCAAAGTGCCAACTTTTTGAATTTCAAATCCACTAAGTGTATGTGACATGATGCATTTAATGCGTGCAACTGGCTGTGACAAATCAGGAGCCGACATGTCAAAAACACTCGAGCATTTTGGGGTGTGGGTTACCATACGAAGAGTCTTTGATCTCCTGAACCGTCGATTGAATCTGAAGCGGTGCTACCCCAACCGTCAGATCCAGCACTCAGAAGGTATTTAAATCACACTTCGTCATATTTGGAAACGTTCTGAACTTTGAATCTTTGAATCCCTAGCTTTCATTCTCTCAAAAATTCCCAAACTCTCAAAATTCCTTTGATTCTCTTGATTTCTCAAGAATGTCTTCCAATCCTGAACCTTCTTCATCTACCCAAAAGCCTACTCCCCCTGAAAACCCTCTTAAGTTAATCCTACGTCCTATCGATGGCACGTCTCTTCACGAAAGGCATGCACCTGGTTTTACAATGATAGTCAAGAAGGAGAACATCGATGATTCAATTTTGTAAGCTAGTCTGGTAACTCTTTCCAGGAAGAAGGAGCAGTCTGGGCTGTCCAATGCTCAGAAGAGAGCGGCTCAGATCATGAAGGATAAAATCCTTTACACTCTTCTTGATGTTGTACACTTTCTAGATTGGGTAATGAACAACTTGGCCAAGGAGAAGGTAATTCAATATTTGTCGGCTGAACCGTTGAGGTTTCACCCTTATATGGTTTCTGAGTTTTATGCCAGGGCAGTTATAGCCGATGATAACAAGTCATTCATGACATCTATTTTTGTAATATTGATTACCGTAACTACTGAGGTTCTTGCCAAGACGTTCGAACATCGCAACTCAGGCAAATACATCGCCACCACCAATGTTGTAAATACAGATGAAATGAAGGCCAGGTGGGAACAATGGAAGAAGTTGATAACTCTCTCATGAGAGTTATATTTATGCCTTTAAAATAATAAATTTGAATCCCTTGAGTCTTGTTTGAGTCCAATTTAGGTTTAAATAAGCATGTGTATGTATAGTTAGTGTTAAGTGAGTCGTTGTTGCAAATTAATCCCTTTTGGTCTAGTTTTAGTAAGAAAAGTGCAGGAAATTACAAAAGTAAAAAATCTAAGGGAAACGTGCATGCTGAGAAAGATGTTGAGGCGTGCTGTAGCACGTTGGGTGTTCCAGAGAGAGAAAATCAGGGAGAGAGAAAATCCTAAATTGGACCATCTGCTGAATGCTGACAAGGACGTGACAATGCTTGGCTGAGCTGGAAAGTGAAATCACCTGGATTTGTTGTCACTTGTACAGGGAGAATTAAGGCATCACAACATTAATTGTGGAAACCTAGAAAGATATTCTTCTAGAACTTTGGAGCCACATATAAAAGGGGAAAACCAGCTCATTTCTGGTTGTGCGTGATTTCAGAGAGAAATATTCCAATCTTGGAGAGGAAGAAAGATCAGGCACCAGAGAGTGGAGCTAGAGAGTGGGCGAAGGAGGAATCCTGAGGACACCATTGTGGGATTGAAGGAGTTCATCCCCAGCTATCTCTGTTTACAGTTTTAAATCATTTTCTATGTTTAGTTTTGAAGATATTTCAGCTATGTTTCATTTGGTTTTAGCCATGAGCTAAACATTTCAGACTTGGGTTGTTGATCTCTTGTTGGTTTGATGTTATGTTTTGGAATCCTTGCTAATCTATCAAATCTGGGTGTTTATCATTCCCATCTTACCTTGTTTGGCCAACTTAGCTAAGATATATTTCTTTTCATGTTTGGAAAAGCATGTTTAGGAGAGAGCCCTGATTTGAGCTAAGTCTAGCCATTCGAAAATGTGTGGATGTGCTTAATGAATCTGTCTTACTTTGAGCTGGATATTGTTTGATCTAGCATAGGAATATGTGGATTGGATATTATCTCAAGCAATCTTTATAGTTTGGAAGAACTGTAGAGTATTTCAGAGATTCAGCACTGGAACATATGCTAGGATCCATGCTATAACATCTCTTCAGCAAGTAGAGTCAGCAACCTGAGTTGTCTGTTATAACTGTAGAGTCAGCAACCTTCAGCAAGTGTGGTTCTAAAATCATCATTGTTTTGTTTATGTTAATTTACTCATTCTGCATTAGGAATAGATTCAAACACAAAATTGATTAAACCTTGTTGTATGTTGATGAGTGCACGATTCTTCACATGAGGCATTCCTCGAGGGATCGACTCTAGATACTCCTAGATATTACTTTACAGTGTATGCTTGCACTTTGTTGCACATTTTTCACCATATCAAGTTTTTGGCGCCGTTGCTGGGGAATGCTAAATAATCTTGTTGCTCTTTAACTACAGTTATAATTATCCATAGTATATTATTCACACAAAAAAAACACAAAAACAGGAGTATTAATATCAGAGATTGTTGTTCACTTTTTAGGTTTGTTTGGTGTATGAACCAGAGAGAACCACCTGAGGTTCTGATATTTGACCCAGAGATCGAAAGAAATTTCCGAAGAAATAGAAGAAGACAGAGGAAAAGGAGATGTCAAATGGCTAACACAGGAGGAGGAGAGCAAGAACCAGAAAATGTCTTGGTTATGGCAGATGCTAAGGATAAATGCATTCGAGCATATGCAGATCCTAAGTTCAATGTTCTGTAATCTGGAATTGTGCAACCTGAGATTGCAGCAGTGCAGTTTGAACTAAAGCCAGTAATGTTTCAGATGTTGCAAACCATAGGGCAATTCAGTGGGCTAGCATCAGAAGACCCACATCTTCATCTGAAATCCTTCCAAGATGTGAGTGATAATTTCAAGTGACCTGGTGTAACTACAAAAGCATTGAGACTAAGGTTATTCCCTTATTCTTTAAGGGATAGTGCTAGAACCAGGTTGAACAACATCCAACCAGAAACTGTGACATCATGGAATGAGATGGCAGAAAAATTCCTACTGAAATACTTCCCTCCTACCAGAAATACAAGGTGCAGAAATGATATCATTGCTTTAAAAAAAGATGAAGAATCAATCAGTGAAGCTTGGGAGAGGTATAAAGAGTCATTGAGGAAATGTCCACACCATGGCATACCTCATTGCATTCAGTTGGAGACTTTCTACAATGGACTGAACCTAAATTCAAGGCTGGTGCTAGATGCTTCTGCCAATGGAGCCATGTTGTTGAAGACTTATAATGAAGCCTTTGAATTCTAGAGAGGATCTATGAGAATAACTGTCAATGGTCAAACTCAAGAGCTCAAACAGCCAAGAAGGTGACAGGAGGTGCAGAATCTAGCATTCTGACTACCATGCAGGCTCAGATAGACACAATTGGAACTTCAGTTAAGAGTGTGGAAGCCTCTATGGCAGCTAATCAACTATCTCAATCATCACAACCAATGCAACAGACAGCGAACCAAGTGTTAATGGATACCTCTTGTATCTATTGTGGAGAAGCACATATGTTTGATGAGTGCCCACATAACCCTGCATCTTTCTATTACATGGGAAATAATAAAAACAATCCACATGCTCTTATATACAATGCAGGATGGAGAAATCATCCTAGTTTCTCCTGGTCTAACCAAGGGAATTCATCAGGACCTCCACCACAAGTGCAGCAGCAACATGTGCCACAACAACCGATGCAGCAGCAAGGCCAGCAACCACAAATGCAGCAATATCAAAGTAAGCAGAATGCTATGGGAGGTTATCAGCAACAGCAGCACATGAAGCAGTCACAAATGCAGAACGCAGGTCAAACTTCTATGTCATTGGAGAATCTGATGAAGGACTTCATGATTAAATTAGAGGCAAGAAGTCAAAGCCAAGAAGCAACTATCAGAAACCTGGAAGTTCAAATTGGTCAACAGGCCACTGAAATGAAGAATAGGCCACAGGGTACTTTACCTATAGACATTATTAATCCCAAAGAAGTTACTCTGAGGAGTGGCACAAAACTAGCTGAGGTTGAACCCGAACCACAGGAAATTGAAGATGTATCTGGACCTCAAGAGGAGGACAAACAGGACGACAAAAGCGAGGAACAGACAGTTCAGGAGAATGCTGAAATTCATGCTGCAGCAAGTAAGCAGCCTGTTCTGCCTGAACCAAAACTAAAAGAGAAGGAGATGAGGCAGTATACTCCTCCACCACCACCATATCCACCAAGACATAAGAAGAAGAAGGAGGATGCACAGTTTGGTAAATTCTTTGAAATGCTGAAACAACTGCACATTAATATACCTTTTGTGGAGGCACTGGAGCAAATGCCAAGCTATGCAAAGTTTTTGAAGGATGTGCTGACTAAGAAGAGAACCTTGAGTGAATTTGCAACTGTTGCCATTGCTGAGGAAACAAGTGCTAAATTCAATCAGAAACTACCTGTTAAGCTCAAGGACCCAGGGAGCTTTACAATACCTTGCTCTATTGGAGGCCAAGATGTAGGGAGAGCATTGTGTGATCTTGGTGCGAGCATAAACTTGATGCCCCTATCTATTTTCAAAAAGCTGAGGATAGGAGGAGTCAGGCCCACCACTGTAACTCTGCAGCTTGCTGATAGATTAACAGTGTATCCTGAAGGCAAAATAGAAGATGTCTTAGTCAAGGTGGAGAAGCTCATATTTCCTGTTGATTTTATTATCTTGGACTTCGAAGCAGATTAGGCAATTCCCATCATTTTGGGGAGGCCATTCCTAAAAACTGGTGGAGCCTTAATTGACATGAAGAATGATGAGATTTCCATGCAGGTGCATGATCAACAGGTCATATTCAACATGTCTAAGTCCATGAAAAATAAGAGGGATGACTTGGAGGAATGCTCAATGCTGGACTTGGTAGACACTTTGGTTTATGAGAAATTGGATGAACTGTATGAGGAAGACTCGGAGGTCTTGGGTGAGCTCGAAGTACTTAAGGAGATCAATGAAGGGAAGCCAAGAATGTTCAGAGAAAAGTTTGAAGTGCTAGAAATGCCAGCAGTAGGGAAACAAACTCAGAGGCCTTCTGTTGAAGATCCACCTCAGCTTACTCTGAAGCCACTTCCAGCTCATCTAAAGTAGGCTTACCTGGGAGAAGAGGAAACACTACCAGTGATCATAGCAGCAAATTTGGAATCAGAAAAAGAAAGGATGCTGATTGAAGTTTGAAAAAAAATATAAGAGAGCTATTGGGTGGACAATTGCTGATATTAAGGAGATTAGCCCAGCTCTCTATATTCATAAAATCTTTTTGGAAGAGGACTCTACAGGATCTGTAGTAAGGCAGAGAAGAGTGAACCCACTAATGAAGGAAGTGTTCCAGAAAGATATTATCAAGTGGTTGGATGCTGGAATAATTTTTCCTATCTCTGATAGCACATGGGTTAGCCCAGTCCAGTGTGTCCCAAAGAAAGGGGGGATTACAGTGGTGGAGAACAAAAACAATACCCACAAGGACTGTCACAGGCTGGAGAATATGCAGAGACTACAGGAAACTCAACAATGCAACCAGGAAAGACCACTTCCCAATACCTTTCTTGGACCAAATGTTAGACAGATTGGCTGGGATGGAATATTACTGCTTTTTTGATGGATACTCCGATTACCACCAAATTACTATCCAGCCAGAACACCAGGAAAGGACTACCTTCACTTGTCCATTTGGCACTTATGCATTTAGGAGGATGCCTTTCGGGCTTTCCACCAGCAACATTCCAGAGGTGCATGACAGCTATATTCTCAGAAATGGTGGAAGATTTCCTCGAGATCGTCATGGATGATTTTTCTGTATTTGGGATTGACTTTAGCACCTATTTGAAGAATCTGGAGAAAGATTTGGCCAGGTGTGAAGAAAGCAATTCGGTTCTAAACTGGGAAAAATGCCCTTTCATGGTAAAGGAAGACATTGTTTTGGGGCACAAGATCTCAAAAAGGGGGATTGAAGTTGACAGGGCCAAGGTAGCTATCATTGAAACCTTGCCACCACCTTTATCAGTCAAGGGAGTAAGAAGCTTCCTAGGACATGCAGGGTTTTACAGACGATTCATCAAAGATTTTTCAAAGATCTCTAAGCCCCTGTTCTCCTTGCTGGAGCATGACTCAGCATTCAACTTCACATCTGAATGCCAGACAGCCTTTGAGATTTAGAAGAAAGCTCTGATTTCAGCTCCTATTATGTGTGTGCCAGATTGGAACGTACCTTTTGAAGTGATGTGTGATGGAAGCAATTTTGCCATAGGAGCTGTGTTTGGGAAAAGGAAGAGCAAGATCTTTCACCCTATTTATTATTCTAGCAAGACGTTGGTGGATGCTCAAATCAACTATACCACCACTGAGAAAGAGTTGCTTGTTGTAGTTTTTGCCTTTGAGAAGTCCAGACCTTATTTGCTGGGGGCCAAGGTTGTCCACCCTGACCATGCAGCCACCAAGTAACTACTTTCCAAAAAGGATGCCAAACTTAGGATAATTCGATGGGTTCTTCTCTTGCAAGAATTTGATCTGGAAATTCAAGATAGAAAGGGTACAGAAAATCAGGTAGCATACCACCTGTCCAGGTTGGAGGGGGTTACTCAAGAAGAACAAGCTATCCAAGTCCAGGAATGGTTTCCTGATGAGCAGCTCTTCAATGTCTCATCTGAAACTCCACCTTGGTTTGCTGATTTTGCTAACTTCAAGGCTAGTGGGTTTCTTCCCCCAGATAAAAAAGGACAACAATTAAAAAAGTTTATCATGATGCTAAATTCTATTTCTGGGATGAACCCTACTTGTATAAACTCTGTGTTGATCAGGTGTTAAGAAGATGTGTTCATGAAGTAAAATGGCAGCCATTCTGGAGAAATGCCATTCAGCTCCATATGGAGGCCACTTTGGAGGACAAAGAACAACTGCTAAAGTATTCCAATCTGGATTCTTTTGGCCAACAGTTTTTAAAGATGCGATGAATGGGTGGAAAACTGTGATAAATGTCAGAGGGTAGGTAATTTACCAACTTCAAATGTTATGCCTATGACTTATATCCTGGAACTTGAACTATTTGATGTTTGGGGTCTGGATTTCATGGGACCATTCCCACCTTCTTTTGGAAACATTTACATACTTGTTGCTGTTGATTATGTTTTTAAATGGGTAGAAGCTGCAGCTTGTGCTAAGGATGATGCCAAGACTGTGATCAAGTTTTTACACAAGCATATTTTCACTAGGTTTGGAACACCAAGAGCTATCATTAGTGATGAAGGGTCCCACTTCATCAATAGAAGTATAGCTTGTATGCTGGCCAAATACAAAATCAAGCACAAGGTTGTTACAGCATACCATCCGCAAACAAATGGGTTGGCTGAACTTTCAAATAGAGAGATCAAGAGAATTCTGGAGAAGGTGGTGAGTCCAAACAGGAAGGATTGGTCCAAACATCTTGACTATGCACTCTGGGCCTATAGGACAGCTTTCAAAACACCTCTGGGCATGTCACCTTACAGATTAGTTTTTGGGAAAGCTTGTCATCTACCTTTGGAATTGGAGTACAAATCTCATTGGGCCATGAAGAAGTTAAACTTTGACTTGTTAGCTGCAGGTGAAAGAAGTTGTGCAGAGATAAATGAGCTTGAAGAAATGAGGTTGACTTCTTTTGAGAGTGCCAAAATCTACAAGGAGAAAAGCCAGATGTGGCATGCAAAACGAATCAGGTTCAGGACCTTGGAGGAAAGGAATAAGGTGCTCTTGTTCAACTCTAGGTTGAAACTTTTTTCTGGCAAGTTAAAGTCCAGATGGTCTGGCCCTTTTACCATCATCAAGGTTTACCCCCATGGAGCGGTTGATTTAAAAGATGAAGATTCAGGTAGGGAGTTCAGGTAAATGGAGAAAGGGTAAAGATCTACCATGGTGGAGTCTTCAACAGGGAGAAGACATCCACTACCCTGCAAGATGCGTAATGGATGGAGGTAACACTTGTTTCACTCTTGCTTGTGTATGCAAGTGTTGAGCGAAATTAGTTCTATTTGTACATATGTTCTTTTATCTTTTGTTTTATTTACTGTTATGTTGTTTTAATAGTTCATAGCTGCTAGTTTCAGAGAAGGAGAGTGCTGCTGAATATGAGTTTGGGGGTGTTCAGAGGATGCTAGCCACGTGCTAACAACATGCTACAACATGGTACCTGTGCAATAACGGCCATATTTTGGCCGAAAGACTTTTACTTACGCACGCAAGATGTAATTTTTTATTGTTTTTCATGGATAAAATTCAAATCTTTTTCAGAGATTTCCTCCTGCTCTGAAATAATTTCTTTAAAAGGTAACCTCTGTACTTTTTCTTTCTCTCACTTGTTCAACTCGCATCTTCTCTCTCTACCCTTTACATTTCACTGTGCTAAACCCTAGGCAGCTAATTTTCACATCGAACATCACTTCTAAAGGTATGTTTTGCTTGCTCTTTCCGATTGCGATGCACTTGAGGTATTTTTAGCTGACTAATATAAGGAGCATGTGATTTTGAAGTTGATTATTTTGGTGTTTCTGCATGTGTAAACTTGGTTTGTTTTCTCTATGCGCTCATCTTGAATCTTTCGGGGATTATGGCTGTTCTTGGGACAATACTATAGTTTCTTGTGTAGAACATTGTATGGGCAAGTGGAAATTTGTGTGGATTGCGCTTTAGGGTTTAAATCAGTTTGCAATTTTGATTTTGAACAACATGTGTGCTTGCCTGCTGTTGAAATTTCTTAGGTAACTTGTAATCTTGGTTTTCTTTGGTGCTGATTACTGTAAGACTACGGGATGATCTGTTTCATCTTCGGGTTGGTGTCGTTGAGTTTGCCAAATGTGGGGAGTTTTAGCACGACTTCTGGTTTTTGTAAAGGGGGGATAAATAAGTGTTTCCACATTGGTGTTACCCTTGCACAAATAATGTGTCTGATTTCAGGTTGAAACGCACAATGAGGACTAAGCAAGTTCCCTACAAAACCAAGAAAGTGTCCGCTCCGGATGAGGACGTTGCTACCTATTCCACCACTCCGACGCCTACTGATTCCGTATCCTAATCCCCAGTCGCTTCCCCTCCAGCAGGTGCATGCTCAGCTGGCATACCCCGCCGAGTGCCTAGGACCCGTGCTGCCACCAAGCAGGCTAAAGGGAAAGCTCCTGCTACTTTCAGTTCTTCTCCGGTAAATCTATCCAAATCCGACAGCCCTCCTTCTAAGAAGGCTAAGACCAAACCTCACTGTGCCTTGTGCAAATTCCTAGAGAATTTGAAGCTGACAACCACCATGGAACCGTAGGAAGCTGCAAGCACATCCCAGCCCAAAAAGAAGCGGGTCAAGAAGGCCTGCAAGAAGAATCCTACTCCTCGGAAAATTTTGCGAAAGCAAGATGCAAGGCAAGAATCTGCACCTTCGCTCATGTCGCCGGTTAAAATTCAAAAGCGAGGCCCTCCTCCCATGCTGATTGAGAGGGGATTCCCAACTGATTTGACTAACCTTCTTGAGGACCTCCAAGATTGCATTGCTAAGTTGGAATGGGCCCTATTTGTTGTTTTGCCTGAGGTGCCAGTTGTTCCCATTGTCCATGAGTTTTACACCAATCTGAAGAAAGTTGGGTATTGGAGTTCACTTCTGAAGTCCGTGGGGTTAAAGTGGACCTTAACCCTCGCCTTGTACACCGAGTTTATGGCACAACACCACCTCAGCCAGACCCTTTCTGAGACAGGTATGATAAGCCTACTGAGGAGGATCACAAATGGGCGTTGGAGATCCTTTCCCCTGAAGACTCTGATGTGCAATGGATTCCACAAGATGGTGGAGCAGCTTTGGTGGTTACCAACAAGTTGAAATCTGCTGCTCAGCTTTGGTTCCACTTCATTCAGAGCAGAATCTCCCCGACCACCCATGAGAATAGAGTGAATGACCAGCGCGCCATGATCTGTGCTGCTATTGTTTCAGGTACCCCTTTTGATTATGCGCCCATGCTTCTTGCTTCCTTGGAAAGTCGTTCTACCAGAATTGTAAGACCTCTGTACTTTCCGTCCATTATCACTGCTTTGTGCGAGAGGGTGTGCCTATTGCGGATACCGATGAGCACGATTGGAGTAGTGGTTTAATCAATGCTCACCAGATGCTGCGGAGGTTCAAGCGGACACAGGGTGCTGAAACTGAGCAGCCAGCCCATGTTGCAGCTTCCACTTAGCATGCTGCTTCTTCTTCTGATTCCAACCAGCCTACCAATGAAGACTTGATGATCCGGCTGGAGTAGGTGCAAGAGGGCATTGCTATTTTCCGCAGGATTGCTTCTGAGGTGTTCAAGGATGTTCGAGCTATAAAGCGCACAGTTAACCGACACCAGCAGTTCCATGCTGAGAGGATGACCCATTTATGCGTTAAATTAAAATTTAAAAATCATGTTTTGTTGACCAAGTTTATCAAGTTGATCATTATTTTTCTTTGCTTTGCTAAGGATTGTGAGAACTTACGTCCTTTGTGAATTTTTGTTTGCCATGAGGCAAAATTTAGTGTTCTAATTTCGATTGGATATGACGAAGGCCATCTTTCTTGTTCCTATCCTCGGTCCTATGCGACCGCACTTATATTTAATTATCCCTAGTTCCTATTTTATGCCTTTTGCTGTGTCTTTATTCTTTTCCCTTCTCAATGCTTAACCTTTTTACCGTTCTATTCTATTTTATGCTTGCACCCTCTTGAGCATTCTTAGGTTTCTCTTTCAACATTGGGGAAAATGTTACATTCTATGTTTGGGGGTGAGTGAGGGTGCCGTGCTATATTATCAAAAAAAATGAAATGAAAAAATGAAAAAAAAAGAAAGAAGAAGAAAAAAAGAAAAGAAAACGAAAAAATAAAATAAAATAAAATAAGAGAAAGAAAGGAAAAGAGAGGAAAAGCTATAGTGCTTGCTGAATAAATGTTACAACATGTAGTTAGCATGAGTTCAGAGATCATAGTTGATTTTTATTTGAAAGAAAAGAAAGAAAAAATGTGGGAAAGAAGCAAGAGGTTTGCTAGGGATAATGGGGAATAAGGAAGACTTTTGAATGCTCAAATATTTAGTCACTTGATCCAAATATTACCCAACCTTAACCCCAGCCTAACATTACAAGCCGAGAAGTGCTTCTGATCCATTGGTTTTAGAGCACCATTAGTGGAGAAGTTTGCATATAATTCATTATGGAGAAAAGAAAAGTTTGTTCAATGAGCATGATAGCTTATGCATTGAAAGGTATGTGAAACTTGTATAGCTTGAGTCATTTTTAATTTTGAAATAAGCTAGCATGGAATTGAAAATAAATGAGTCGGAGGAATGTTCTTGCTAAACCATTTTGAATTATGAAGAGATGAAGTGTTGTGAAGCTTATAGTATGTGACTATAGCTAAAACTTCCATTTTGATGAGAGCAACAATGAGTTTATATCGAGCATTGAGTTGTTCCTTAGCTTTGTTTTGTCGTGTTTGCGTGATTTTTTTCACTCGAGGACGAGTAAAGGTTCAAGTTTGGGGGTTGTTGGGATTATATACTGAAAGCATATATGATTAAGTGTTTTGTACACTAGTCTTCATATATGTGTTGCCACAACAATGCTCGCTTTCTGATGAAACAAACATACAACGAACCATAATATCCTATTATCTCGCCTATAAGGATGATCATATGGTGTGTAGGAGATCACAGAGGATCATATGAATCGTTTGACCTAGCGAGATACAAACTGTATCACAGCTGAGAAAGTCCCTGGATAGGTTGTCGGTCTAAGCTGCGGCACATCGGTTCACAAGTGGGCTTATCCTAGCTACTTGATGTGTCGGTACATGGTTATGTATTGATGGGATCAACAGTGGGATGTGCCATTCTCATTGACATAGGAATGAGCAAGATCCCTAATATACTTCCTATGATCTTAAACATAACTGAAGGATAAGGGGCACACACAGATTGACCACACTTTGATTTACCATGGTGGCGAGTCTTACATGTACTCTTATACCCGTATTTTGGGTGTTGGCAATTTGTGTGTGGCCTGCTTAGTCTGGACGTTTAGGTAAGCATATCCGTTTCAGGATGGTGACATTCCCTGAGGAGCTCACAAGGTTTATTATACTAAACCCTGCAGGTTGAATTATTTAATTCAGGCTTAAGTGAAAAGGAGTGAGTGGTATTACTCAGGAAATAAGAGATTAATTAATTGTGGCTGATTGTCATAAGCAAAATTAATTAATGAATGTCTAAAACCTTAAATATGTGGATCATGTTAGTTTGGTGCAACCCGTTCCTAATAACGTGGTAATAAAGGGGCGAGTCAGCATTGTTACCGTGGTGAAGGTTAAAACAATGTTTTATTAATTAATTATGTTCTGGGTTGAACAAGGAAGGATTAATTAATAAAGAGGACCCACTTTATTATTTGCATCTGGTCCCTGGTCTGGCCCATGAATATGCAGAGCCTATCAACAAGGAAAACAAGCTAAAGGGTCCTTCAGATCCAATCCGGAAAAGGCTACCTCAATTAGAATCCTTGAGCTGCTGCACATGGATTTATTCGGCCCGGTGACTCCACCCACTTTAGGTAATAAACAATATACCATGGTTGTTATTGGTGACTATTCCAGGTACACATGGGTGAGGTTGCTCAAAATTAAGGACAAAGTGAAGATTATCCTTCCTGAGCTGATAATCCGAGTTCAAAATGACAAAGAGCTCACGGTGAAAAGGATAAGACCCGACAATGGTATAGAATTTTGTAATGGAGCATTGATGGACTTCTGCGCTGATGCTGGGACAGGACATGAAAGATCCACTACAAGAACACCTCAGCAGAACGACTTGGCAGAAAGAAGAAACATGACTCTCAAAGAAGTTGTGCGAACAATTCTTGCGGATACAAATCTAAGTCAAAGATATTAGGGAGAAGCTCCAATGAATGCTTGCTACATGCAGAACCGAAGCGGATTGAATCTTTGCTTCAACAAGACTCCCTACGAAATATATCATGGTCGTAAGCCTTCCTTAGCTCATACGTGCTTTTGGTTCACCATGTTATATCCATAACAATGGGAAGTTGAAGCTAAGTACCTTCTCTCCCAAAGCTGACGAAGGAGTGTTCCTAGGATATGGCATCCATCTCACAAGGGATATAGAGTGCTTAACAAGACAACCAAACTTGTGGAAATAACATGCAGTGTTATTTTTTATGAAGCTACTTTAGTGCGCAGGACCATGAGAAGTCAAAGAGATGAGACTCATGAAACTAATGATGTCAACGAACCTTCGTGCTCAAATATTTCCGAAGCTGAACCGATTGATTCGACTAAGTTAATGAGTGAATCATCATCTCTACTGGAGACCTTGACTGACCAGCCAACAGTCAAGAGGGCATGTGATGCAACTGGTAATGTTGAGGCCACCCTAAATTCTCTCAAAGAGCGTGCATGTCAAAAAGGAACTCAAGGAGATGAAGTCATTCGGCAAAATGAAGATTCAGCTGAAGGTTCCTTGAATAGCAAGAGAACTACTGAAGACATCTCAGCTGAAGATAAACAGAAAGAGAATGCTGGAGATAAGAGTACTACATCAGCAAATGCAAATCCAGCAGACAATATGCCAGAAGATAGACATTTAGTAGAAGACACTCCAACAAGTGTAGCAGACACTTCGGAAGATCTATAGCTTGTTGATGTACCAGTCTCAGAAGAACCTATTGGAACGTCCAGCAGTCCAGTCATTCCAGTAGAAGAACTTCAAAGACCAATATGGCTGCTCACAGGCCATCCCATTGAAGCAATTCTTGGAGATATTGCAGATCCAATCCGAACCAGACACAACGCCATGCTAGCCTGCTTCATATCGCAAGAGGAGCCTACAAAAGTAGCAAACGCACTCAAATCAGCTGACTGGATCAACGCGATGCAAGAAGAACTGGCAGAGTTCACAAGGAACCACGTATGGGATCTCGTTGATCGACCGACACATCAATCAGTGATAGGAACCAAATGGGTATTCAAGAATAAGCGAGATGAAAATGGAATCATCGTTCGCAACAAAGCCAAACTAGTTGCTAAAGGATATGCACAGTGCGAAGGAATAGACTTCGACGAAACCTTTCTTCCGGTAGCCCGACTGGAAGCAATCAAGTTATTTCTAGCATATGCTGCTCATCAAGGTTTTACTGTCTTTCAAATGGACGTCAAGAGTGAAGGGAATCGCGAACTGAATCGCGAAGTCCGTTTGCCAAGGATCGTTAATTGGAATATCAAAAATAAATTATTATGCCTATGAACAATCCTAGCATGCTACTATATTATTATGCATAAGAAGGTTATGCGGAATACCTGGATCGATGAATTCTGAAGAACGCGTGCGCGGAGATGCCCTTTGATCTTTCCCACGCACCAAGATTTAATTTCCTAACAGATTGAGGAAATTAATCTATAGAAAATAATATAATATTTTCGAAAAATAAGAGGAGAGAGAGAAGAAGAGAAATCCTCCTGATCTGATCTTCTGATCTGTATCCCAACTCGATCTGAAAATCTGGTGAAGATTATCTATCAGATCCCTTGCCCGGTTGAGAAACAGAATTTCCTCCTTGTTCTCAGATCTTGGTCTATCACCACAGCTCCCAAATTCTGGTTTGTTGTGTGCAACTTGTGATCTTGTGTGGTGTAGGTGTGTTGAGATCTGAGGAACTGAGGCCTATTTATAGGAAATTCTAGGCTCCTATTGGGCTTGAGTTATCATGGGCCAGACCAGGGACCAGAATGCAA
>JAPKLW010000023.1:1364085-1382421 GCA_026898455.1 Plectranthus barbatus | reverse complement strand
TTGGGCTTGAGTTATCATGGGCCAGACCAGGGACCAGAATGCAAATAGCAAATAAGGCCTATCAATTAATTAATTCCCATATTCAACCCAGAATATAATTAATTAAATAATATTGATTCATGCCATCAGAGAATCAATACTGTCCTACCTATTTGCTACCACGTTTTGAGGAACGGGTTGCATTGGACTCGGTTTATCCCCACATTTAAGGTTACAGACATTCGTTAATTAATTTAAGCTCTAACAAGCTATTTAATTAATTAACATCTTTAATTCCTGAATCAATCCACTCAAACCTTTTCACTTATGCTTGAACTTAATCAGCCTGCAGGACTTTAGCATAACGAACCTTTTGAGTTGTTCAGGGAATGTCACCATCCTATACTGGATGTGGTTACCTAGTTCAGATACCAGACAGTCATACACAAATTGATATCACCCAAGACTGCAGATGTACAGGTTCAACTAGAACCTTCTCTACAACTCAAAGTGATATACAATATATGTACACTTCTGTATCCTCATATAGGTCCTCATCAATGTGTGCCCCACACTAGCATACCAAGACATCCAAGATAAGATGCTTATCCGCATATCCTGCAGCCTACACCGACAATTTATCCTGGAACTGTCTCAGCTGTGATGACTATTTATATCTCGCTAGGTCAAACGATCCATACGATCTTCCGTGATCTTCTACACACCGTATGATCTCCCTATCGACGAGATAAGAGGATTATTGTGTTTGCGACACGTGTTTGTTAATTCAGACAGGAGATGAACATACAACAATTATGATTACCAGTATATTAACCAATAAACCTTGTACATAATATACCAATCATAATGCTTTCAGTATATAAATCCATCAATCTCCCACTTATACTCAAAGCATTATACATTTGCTTTCAAGAGTATAAAGCGTCTAAACTAATCTAGCTATTACATCAAGCATTCTACGTGGCTGGCTTCGCCCTCAGCTCAAGGCTACGTACATGCATCTCGTAAACCTTCTGAGGCAGAGCTTTTGTGAATGGATCCGCTAGATTATCTTTCGTATCAATTTTCTCTATCAGCACATCACCCCTTGCTACGATTTCTCGTATAATATGGTACTTCCGTTCAATGTGTTTTGTTGCTCTGTGAGTTCGTGGTTCCTTAGAATTAGCCACAGCTCCCGAGTTATCACAATACACCGTGATGGTTCTGGGTAGCTTAGGAATCACGTCCAACTCCAGAAGGAAGTTTCGAAACCATACCGCTTCTTTCGAAGCTTCAGTAGCTGCCACATATTCGGCTTCCAAGGTGGAGTCCGCAATGCACTTCTGCTTTTCACTCCTCCATGATATGGCCCCACCTCCCAATGTAAACACATAGCCAGAGGTGGACTTCTTCTCGTCTCGGTCTGCCTGGAAATCCGAATCAGTATAACCCACAGGGCACAACTCATCACACTGATAAACAAGACAATAGTCCCTTGTCCTTTTCAAGTATTTGAGTATGTGCTTTACCGCGGCCCAATGCGCCTGTCTAGGGTTAGACTGGTATCTCGCTACCATGCCTACAGCAAAGCAGATATCTGGCCTCTTACATAACATTGCATACATGAGGCTACCCACGGCCGATGCATACGGCACATTGCTCATCTCATCTTTCTCCTTTTGTGTCACTGGACACTGATCCTTGGAAAGATGTATGCCATGTCTGAAGGGTAACAAACCTTTCTTGGCATTATGCATGTTGAAACGGGCAATCACAGTATCCACATATGACCCTTGAGACAAGGTCAGCATCCTCTTATTGCGCTCCCACAATACTTTTACCCCTAGGATGTATCCTGCCTCCCCAAGGTCCTTCATATGAAACTGCTCGAATAACCACCCCTTTATGCCCGACAATACTTCCACATTGTCGCCAAATAGGAGAATATCATCTACATAAAGTGCAAGAAATATCACGCTTCTGCTGACACACAGACGGTACACGCAACTCTCGTTTGAGCATTGTGAGAATCCATAAGATTTAATCACCTCATCAAAACGAAGATTCCATGACCGTGAAGTTTGTTTAAGTCCATACAGCGACTTCCTTAGCTTCCAGACCAAATGTTCTTCGCCCTTCTGCACATAACCTTCTGGCTGTTGCATATAGATGTCCCTACCTTCTTCAATGTACCCGTTTAGAAACGCGGTTTTGACATCCATCTGCCAGATTTCTAGGTTCTTATGTGATGCTATGGCCAGGAGTATTCGAATGGACTTAAGCATGGCTACCGGTGAGAAAGTCTCGTCATAGTCTACACCCTCTTTCTGACTATAACCTTTCGCCACCAGCCTTGCTTTGAAAGCTGTAATTTCCCCATTCGATCCTTTCTTTCTTTTGTATACCCATTTGCACCCTATGGCTCGATGGCCATCCGGCAAATCAGTTTTCTGGTATACATCCATAGCAGTAATGGATTCTATTTCAGAATCCATGGCGATCAGCCATTTGTCAGCATCTTTATCAGATACCGCCTCGTCATATGTCCAGGGATCGGTATCATCTAGTCTGTTTTCTGGGATCAAGTCAGACGACTCTCCCGCGAACATATACCTCTCGGGTTGGTGACTAACCCTCCCACTGCGACGAGGCATCTGAGCTGTGTCAGTAGTTGGCACAATACGCGTTGGTCCCACACCTTGCATTAGTGGCAGTGTTGGTATATTCTCACCTGTTACAGGTGGATCTACCACTACACTGGGCTTTCCTGATGGAATTGCTTCTTTACCCTCAAGCTCGTGGAGGATAATTTCACTCTTGGATCTGTGGTTTCTTACATATTCGTCCTCTAAGAATCTCGCGTTGGTACTGACAATGACTTTCTGATTCTCAGTACAATAGAAGTAACCACCTTTCGTTTGCCTGGGATATCCTACAAACAACATCAACTTACACCTACTTTCTAACTTATCAGGTTCCTTTGTCGCACATATGCTGGACAACCCCAAACCCTCACTCTGTTCACACTTGGCTTTCGCCCATACCAGAGTTCCAGAGGTGTTTTAGGAAGTGATTTAGAAGGTACCAGGTTAAGCAAATAGGCCGTTGTTTGCAAGGCATATCCCCAAAACGAAATTGGCAAGCTTGCATAACTCATCATCGACCTGACCATTTCCAAGAGAGTTCTATTTCTTCTTTCCGCTACACCATTTTGTTGAGGGGTTCCCGGTGCAGTCCACTGGGATGTAATCCCGTTATCTGACAAGTACTGCAAGAACTCGTTGCTGAGGTATTCCCCACCACGATCAGATCGTAGTGTCTTGATAGTCTTACCCAGCTTCTTTTCTACCTCAGTCCGGAATTCTTTGAATTTCTCAAAGCATTCAGACTTATGGCGAAGCAAATAGACGTATCCGAATCTTGAGTAATCGTCAATGAATGTGGCGAAATACTCATAACCTCCACGAGCTTGCGTGGACATTGGTCCACATAAGTCAGAATGGATCAGTTGCAACACATCCTCTGCTCGAGACTGACTTGCCTTAAAAGGCCTGGTCGTCATCTTCCCTTCTATACAGGACTCACAGATTTGATGTGGTACCACTTGGAAAGAATCCAAGAGCCCGTCGCATGCTAATCTCTTAATCCTCTTTAGATTGATGTGACCTAGTCTCAAGTGCCAGAGATATGTTTGATCCTCATCGGAAGAAAACTTTCTCTTTAAATGATTATTATTATTGGATGAGTTTGCAACATTCACGGAAGATTTATGCATATAATCAATGATATAGAGAGAGTCAATCAGTTTGCCATGACAGATAACACCGTTATTACCAATGATAGAAACTCCACTATCAAAAATAACTGAATATCCATCTTGAAATAACTTGGAAACTGAAATTAGGTTCCGCCGAAATACCAGCACATATAAAACATCTCTCAAAATCAATACATTGTTTTCAAAGCATAAAGTAAAATCTCCAACGGCTACTGCTGAGACTCGCTCTCCGCTGCCCATTGAGATGGTAACTTCGTCATGCTTCAGCTGCCTTGTCGGCCTGAACCCCTGCAAAGTATA
Organism: Plectranthus barbatus; assembly: GCA_026898455.1. Lineage (NCBI taxonomy): Eukaryota > Viridiplantae > Streptophyta > Magnoliopsida > Lamiales > Lamiaceae > Plectranthus > Plectranthus barbatus. The sequence goes on along the minus strand of JAPKLW010000023.1, from coordinate 1,378,361 downwards.
ACAAACATGGTCAGTAGCTCCAGTATCCACTACCCAAGAATGGGTAGAAACTGATGCTAAACATGTTTCCGTTATAAATGCACATGACGTACCTTGTCTACCCGTGCTAGGCACTAGACAATCTACTTCACTTCGCTTGCGTTTGCATGGCCTCGTGATAGCCTCTGCCTGATCAGCCTCTTCTAACCGCTTAAGCACTTCCTTTGCTTCAATCATAGTCTTATCAAAGACCTTCATGAATTGAGCAAATTCCGAAGCTTTCTGGTCAGATTCCCATTGCTCTAGTGCCAAGGGTAACTCTGGAAGAGTGTACTTGCACTTGGTACCGAGGGACTCGATGAAATCACTATAAGAATCAGAGAGAGAGTGCAGGACGATATTAACTTTAGCCCGTCTAGTGATTCGTCCACCTCTCTTTCTGTACCTTCTCATAATTTCCATCATGCTGTCAAAATGCAGAGACAACGAACTCCCATCAGTCATCTTCTTACAGACCAGGTCTTCCACAAGACTGTAACTGACAGTTCGTCTCACCTTCCCATATACCCTTATTAGATCCCTCCATATCTCAACAAAAGATTGGTACTGATCGTATTTGAGCCTTAGTTCTCTGGACAGAGTTTTCTTAATGAGAATGCGGGCAAACTCATCAGAAGTCCTCCATCTTTCATAGAACACTCGCTCATAACCAGTGCAATTCCAATACTTGGGAGATAAAGGATCCATATAGAGTATACGAGAATGATTTGCAATGTGGAGTATTTCCAAGAAGCAAAACTTCCACTCAGGAAAATTCGGACCGGTTAAAGGATTTGATGTCAAGAGATAAATGATATGATGAATAGACATATCTGAAAACAATAAATTAAACAGAAATTAAAACATAGTCACAAACTATTGAAACAATTAAATATTGAAACCTTATGATAAAGCAATATTAATGTTTCCTCCAATTTGCCTAAGTATTACTATTGCAAGCCACACATGTGGACGTTTACAACAAAACACTTAACCAGACTGCATCTTTCAATTCCAGTCCGTCAATTCCAATGCATGCCCGGGTTCCTTAGACAAATGGAATTAATAATAGGAGACTAACTTAAGACCATATTATCCTACTGAGCAGGGACTTCACATATGAGTTATACTCTGGACAATGTCTAAGCTAGCTTACCACCAAAGCCAACCCTCCCATATAAGGATCTATTAGAACACACCTGATCCCTATAATAAGGTTGTCTCATTTAATTCAATCCCTAGAGAACTTATGAAAATTCAATACGCAAGCTACACATGTAGACGTTTACGCATGAACTCCCACTTCTCACATGAAATAAATGTTTGTTTTAAGAAATCCTATCTATTAGAACTTATGAATAATAAATTAAGTAAGCTACACATGTAGACTTTTACCCAATAAATTACCCACTTCCAATAAAGGATCGCTTTGTGGAGGTCTTATTAAAATATGAGCTTAGTAATTTTTAGTTCATAAGGTTCAATTGCACAGATTATTTTACGTAGCCATAATTATAACACTGCTAAAATTCTATCATGCATAGCATGAACCCCGAATTTATAGTTATAATTAATTACATAAAATAAATCACATAGCATGCTTTAAAGCTGTAAATAAAAGCAGTAAACGTGCTCTCTATTATCTACAACATGCTTATATGCTGCGCAATTAATTTAAACACATATATCAAGCGAAGACAAATAATAAAACAAATAAAAATTGTCCTCGTGGCCCCATGATACAAAATAAAATAATTCTAACTATTACAAGTTGGAATTAATAATACAGATCTTCGACTGGGCTCCCACTACTTGGACTGAGATCTTGATTTATTTTCTGAAACTGGGCCTCCAAGATTTGAACCACCAAAAAATTGGACAACTGGGCCAGTTAACCAAATCGCAGGCCTAGGCACACATTGTAAGCCCAATAGCCCACGAGAACATAGCCCGACGAGCCACCACCGGCGAACCACTGCCGCCGGCGACTCGCCGCCACCGTGAGGGCTCCCGGAGTCGCGCAACAGCCATGCACGTACGTGCATGGTTGTAGTCTGCGATCCGCCTCCTCCGGCCATTGCCCGTTTCGCATGTCGCCGCCCCGGCTTGCTCCGACCGTCGCCCGAACCGCCGTTCACTCTTCTTCTCCTTCATCGGCCTCCGTGACTCACCGGAATCGCGCAAGATTGGAATCGGAAGCTCGCGCGAACCACGCAAAAACCTAGGGTTTTCGCATGTCCGGCCCACGCGTCTAGCCCCGTCACCGTCCAGCCCGCGTCCCGTCGACCGAGCCACTGCCGCACCTACGTGCCCCCGCACCGACACCGACCGAGGAGGACTCGCACCCGCCGCCGACGAGCGCGCGCAAGGTCGCGCGGGTCCTGCGCCTGCGCGCGCGAGCTCTAGGGCTTGCCGCGTCGCGCGCACCCCCTAGTGCAGCCCAGCCCGTGCGCCGCTGACCCGGCCTCCACTATCGTGCCCCCTCGCATCGTCGGCCACGCCTGGGCCCCCGTGAGCCTTGGCCTGCTGGCTGTGGCCGCGCCACCCTACCCGCGTGCGTGCGCGCGCGGCGCGTGTAAAACCCTAGGGTTTCTGCGCCGCCGCCGACGTGCCCCGCCGCCGTGCCTCGCCGCGCGCCGGTCTACCATGCGCCGCCATCGACCGCCGCGCATGGCACCCAGCCACGCCGGCGCTGTCGTGTGTTGTCGGACCGCGTTCTTCGTGTTCTTCGTTCTTCGTTTTACAAATTTAATTTTGAAATAAAATTACATTGAATAATTCTAATTACAATCTAAAAATCTAAATCTAACCACGGATTTATCTCGTGGGTGAAAAACGAATCCATATAAATGGGCGGATTAACCCGAGGAACCACGAGGACGAAAAACATACAATCAATCCATAAACCATCCATTGCATGCAATCAATAATAATAATCATGCATGTTCATAGGCAATATTATTTTTCCGATAGAGCCAATTAATTAACCTGGCTCTGATACCAATTGAAGGGAATCAAGAACTGAATCGGGAAGTCCGTTTGCCAAAGATCGTTAATTGGAATATCAAAAATAAATTGATATGCCTATGAACAATCCTAGCATGCTCCTATATTATTATGCATAAGAAGGTTATGCGGAATACCTGGATCGATGAATTCTGAAGAACGCGTGCGCGGAGATGCCCTTTGATCTTTCCCACGCACCAAGATTTAATTTCCTAACAGATTGAGGAAATTAATCTATAGAAAATAATATAATATTTTCAAAAAATAAGAGGAGAGAGAGAAGAAGAGAAATCCTCCTGGTCTGATCTTCTGATCTGTATCCCAACTCGATCTGAAAATCTGGTGAAGATTATCTATCAGATCCCTTGCCCGGTTGAGAAGCAGAATTTCCTCCTTGTTCTCAGATCTTGGTCGATCACCACAGAATATAATTAATTAATTAATATTGATTCATGCCACCAGAAAATCAATACTGTCCTACCTATTTGCTACCACGTTTTGAGGAACGGGTTGCATTGGACTCGGTTTATCCCCACATTTAAGGTTACAGACATTCGTTAATTAATTTAAGCTCTGACAAGCTATTTAATTAATTAATATCTTTAATTCCTGAATCAATCCACTCAAACCTTTTCACTTATGCTTGAACTAAATCAGCCTGCTAGACTTTAGCATAATGAACCTTTTGAGTTGTTCAGGGAATGTCACCATCCTATACTGGATGTGGTTACCTAGTTCAGATACCAGACAGTCATACACAAATTGATATCACCCAAGACTGCAGATGTACAGGTTCAACTAGAACCTTCTCTACAACTCAAAGTGATATACAATATTTGTACACTTATGTATCCTCATATAGGCTTAAGATTCCATCGAGTCATAGAGATCTAGATTCTTTTAATGTCAGATAAAAGAATCGATCTCGACTTAGGTCCTCATCAATGTGTGCCCCACACTAGCATACCAAGACATCCAAGATAAGATGCTTATCCACATATGCTGCAGCCTACACCGACAGTTTATCCTGGAACTGTCTCAGCTGTGATGACTATTTATATCTCGCTAGGTCAAATGATCCATACAATCTTCCGTGATCTTCTACACACCGTATGATCTCCCTATCCACGAGATAAGAGGATAATTGTGTTTGCGACACATGTTTGTTAATTCAGACAGGAGATGAACATACAACAATTATGATTACCAGTATATTAACCAATAAACCTTGTACATAATATACCAATCATAATGCTTTCAGTATATAAATCCATCAAAGAGCGCATTCCTTAATGGCAAATTAAAGGAGGAAGTCTACGTGGAGCAACCTCCAGGATTCGAGCGTGGAAACAAGGTGTACAGACTAAGAAAAGCTCTCTACAGTCTAAAGCAAGCCCCAAAAGCTTGGTATGAGACACTATCACAGTTTCTGCTGAAGAATGGATTCACAAAAGGGAAGATTGATAGGACGTTATTCTTGATCAAAGATGTTGAAGACATTTTGCTCATTCAAATCTATGTGGATGACATCATATTTTGATAAGGAAATCTAAATCTCTGTGAAAAGTTTGCTCGACTTATGCAGACTAACTTCCAGATGAGTATGATGGGAAAGATGCCATATTTTCTAGGACTGCAAGTTCAGCAATCCAGTGATGGGATTTTTATCGACCAGAAGAAGTATACCAAGGATCTCATCAGCAAATTCTGCCCAGAGAAGACAAAGACACTACGGATTCCCATGAGCACGGCATGCCAAATCTCAATGGATGAAGAAGGCGAATCCGTAGATCCCACAACATATAGAGGAATAATTGGCTCTCTGCTATATCTGACAGCCAGCAGACTTGACATTTCGTATGGTGTAGGCGTATGTGCTAGATATCAATCAAATTTTGAGAAATCTCACATGGAGTATGCACGAAGAATTGTCAGATACCTGAAAGGAACGAAATCTTTAGGAATTTGGTATCCCAAAGTAGATGATCTCACACACGAAGGATATTCAAACTCAGATTTTGGAGGCTGTCGAATTGATCGAAAAAGCACGAGTGGAACATGCCAATTCCTTGGTCACAAGCTGATAAGCTGGTTCAGCACGAAGCAACATTCCGTAGCAACATCCACAACAGAAGCAGAATATGGAGCTGCAGCAAGCTACTGTACACAAGTGTTGCGGATTAAACAACAACTTGAGGACTATGAATGTCAGCACTGGTTGTGTTCCTATATATTGCGACAACTATAATGCGATGTGCATCACGAAGAATCCAGTACATCATTCTAGAACAAAGCACATCGATATCAGACATCACTTCATTCGAGATCATGTTGAGTAAAAGGACATCCCCCATCGACTACATCCGAACAGAGGATCAATAGCAGATATATTCACCAAACCTCTAGCAGAAAGCAGATTTATGGAGCTTTGTCTCAAGCTTGGTCTATTGGAATTAAATGAGGTTGTGGAAGAATGAGTCCCAGCTCTCATTCTGTTCTAGGATTTTCTCATACAATGGAATCCCATAGTTGTTTGGCTTTCATGAAGACGATGCGGAATAAGAGTGTGTCCCAGCTCACGTTCTTCAGAAAGGAAACATCAAAGTTTTAGTCGATTGCTGAGTCCCAACTCTCAGCGATCCAGATGGTCAAATATTGAAGAACATTGATTCCAACAGATTAAGTCAAGAGATTGCTGAGTCCCAGCTCTCAGCAAAAGAAAAGGACTGCTGAATCAATATATGGTGAATCAATTATGGGAAATTGATCAAATCAGGGAATAAGTGTTGGGATACTCAACCGACGTATCAATTGAAATCATCATCAATGACGAAGCGATGATAGATATTCGCTATCATTACCAAAGATCTTGTTCAAGGCTCGAGACGATTGAGTTCTAAAATTAACTACCACATGGAAAGTCATTGCGAAACTGTCGGTTCCCAAGGCAGATGAAGTGATTAGATGAATGATTCTCTAGGAGGAGTCACATCTATTTAAGGAGAGGTTATCTTTCTTAGGAAAGCCACACTTCAAAACTTCTAAACCCTAGATCTATCACTTGTCTTCCATTCCCATCTTCTTGAAACCCTGCTCGAAGAAACCAGAAATGTTGTTCTTTACCATTTCACCAAAATACCTTCAAAATGGGTTCGAGCAACGTGACTTGGAAGTCTCCAAATTGAGAGGAAGAGTCGTAATTTTCACAGAGATCATATCTAAGAACATTCTCTCAATTCTTGGTTCACCATAGATGATGAGTTTTCTGATATTAGAACCGAACGAAGATAGGCGTTCCATTTTGTCAGGCCATGACAGCTTTATCATTGGAAAGATATAAGCTTGTCAGGTGGGTCTAATGATGGATATTCCTTAGTCACAAAGAATGCAAAAACTCCTCTGGATGCCGGTGAAACCGTACATCCAAAGGACCCATTTAGGTTCTTCCCACCTCTTCTTCAGGGATTTCAAGCTGAAACTCGGAAAGAAGAAGAGGAAATGGAGGAAAGGCTTGCAGGTGGAGTAGATGCACCTCAACGACATCTACTTGACACCTGGAGTTGTGACAACGTGCCGGTGATGCGAGTGCTACCTAAATTAGGTAAATCTGCATGGCACCAGACGCTGGTAGGGGAAAGCTTCAGACTAAGGCATCAGTCGGAGCAGATAGTGAGATCTACTAGACTTGAAATTCTCAAATTCCTGGAAAGTCTGCAGATGGACGAGGCTGGAAGCTGAAGAGATGTCTACATACAAGACATCTCACAGCCTTGAAACAAGACATTGTTGTGTAAGTGGGGTGACTTGCAACAATGAGCTCGGGGAAAAGACTAAGAAGGAGAAGATCTAGCAAAGACATTATTTGGAGCAGTCTGAAGATAAATTGATCATTGTAAACTTGTAGTATTATACTTTGCGAAGTGTAACTCCTGTAAATCAAAGATATCAATAAAATGCTCGTTTTGATGACAATACTCTGTTGTTTCAAACAATATAACTGCCTGACTCGAAATGCTAGATCTTTACACTTCTTGTGTATATAAAATCCTATCAAAAAAATCATATGATTTTCCGTGAAAAGACTGAAACACTTAACGGAAAATCAGAATATAGGAATTTCTTAAAGGTCTCCCCAACCCAGTCGGAAGTAGAGTGCTTTATAGCTGAAATGGAGAATCAATTCAAACAAAATACTCTATGCTGACTGCTGAGTCCAAGCTCTCAGCAGATTCCCGACACCTACTGAGTCTGAGCTCTCAGTAAAAGATTTTTGAACTTAAAGGACTCAATGAATCTGAAGAGTCTAGAAGTACTACTGAATCCAAGCTTTCAGCAGATATCCGGTGAATGCTGAGTCCAAGCTCTCAGTAAAGAGACTCTTTGCTCCTATGAGGATCAAAATATTAAAAGAGTTTGTTCTGCCTACTAAGTCCAAGCTCTCAATGGAACCCTGAAGAATGCTGAGCACAAGCTCTCAGCAGATGTACACAGCTAAGGATAACATTTGAGCAACTGCTGAGTCCAAGCTCTCAGCAGATAATAAGTGTCTACTGAATAAAGGACCTTAAGAGAGATGTTGAGTCCAAGCTCTCAGCAATCAAGGTCTAAGGACGTTCAGATCACAAAAAGAAAAACAAAGAATTGATTGTTGAGTCCAAGCTTTCAACAAACTATGTGATCTACAACATTAAAAATAAAGGGGTATTTCTGATAATCGTATGTTGAGTCCAAGCTCTTAGCATAGGCCTTTCACATTGCCGGATATGCTACCCTCAACAAATGTATCTCTGCATGTTGACCAGCAAACAAGGAGGAGATAATCATTTCAAATATATCGCGAAATGCGGGATTATCTAATGATGAAGGAGCTACAGAGTTTGCTTTAATTAAAAAGTAACTCTAGCTCAAGACGACGATGAATACTCAAAAGACACGTCAGCCACACACAAGTTTCCAACTTCTTGGGACGTAAGGCGAACCATCACCAACTGCCCAACCGTCAATTCATCCAGATCAGAAGGAGAGATCTAACCACTTATAGTAAAGCCAGTTACTTGGGATCATATAAAGGAAGTTTGGTTTGGGAATTCTGAACCCTAATACTCCTTTAGCTTCTGATTTTGAAATTTCTTCTACTCTACACTTTTTGAGTTTTTAGAAGAAACATCAATGGTGGAATCTTCCAACCGCACCAGTCCTCTTGCAGAATCATCCGAATGACCCAACATGCCCGGAGAGCCTGAACAGTTCCAACCAATGTTCGCAGGAATCTACAAGACGGAGTCAATTTCATACTATTGCCTAGTTGCCATAAGTCCTGGCAAGACACCTCGTAAACTCACTAACGAGCAAAAGAGGGCTGCTCAAGTCTAGAAGGACAAGATATTCAACGAACCACTGTTCTGGAAACACCGGTGTGAAACTCTCATAGGTAAAATCAACCATGAGAACTTGTTGAAGTATCTATTTGCGGAACCCAAAATGTTTCGTCCGCATATAATCGCAGAATTCTTTGCTCCTGCAGTAGTTGATGAAGATGAAGAGTTCTTCACCACAAGTGTTTTGGGTATCAAGATTGTGGTAAGCCCAGAAGTCTTGGAAAAGAAGTACGGACTACGAAATAACGGTGAAAATGTAGCCAACTACAAAGTCAATGACGAAGCTGAAATGCAAAGGAGATGGCTAAGGTGGAAGACGGAAACCTTCAAAGAGCCGTGGAAGATTGCAGCACCCTTCAAGTCATTGGCAGAGCCAATGAAGAGCCTAGCACAGGTTGTTATAAGGATGTTAGTAGGCGAAGATTGTTCGTTTTCCGAACTAAGTGCTAAGAAGTTTGCTTTTATGATGGCGATTGAGGATCATATCCGAGGAAATTAGGCGAAGTTCATCTACACCAAATGGCTAGCGCATGTTTACAAGAACAAGAGTGTGAAGAAGGATCACACGTTCACCCAAGACGTGGGTTTTGGACTAAAGATTAGTCACTTTCTGGAGGGAATCATACCAGAAGGAAGACGCTGCCGCAGTGAGGATTTGATATATTCCGACTACATACCGCCAACTAAGAAACAACAACTGCCGAAGAACTACAAGGAGCCTCTGATACCAAAGGGAAAGAGCAACGTCAACCCTGACGAGCCATGCTCTGATAAAGAGGATCCCTACCAAGGACATGCTGTCATGTCTACTGTTGTTCCGCTTACCACCGAACAAGTCAAGAAGAAGGGCAAGCACGATAGACTTCAAGGTACAACCGTAAAATCATAGTGCCAAAGGTAGACACTTCTCTACTAATTCTAGATATCATCGAAGAGACTGCGACAGAAAACACTGAGATAGCTGCAAAACGAAGGCTTGAATTTTTCGATGAGGAGTCATGGAAAAAGAGGCGACAGTAGAAAGCGCTCCAGAGGGCACGCGAGCAGAGAGACTATGATAAGTTCAGACTATAGATGACTCTTGATGAAAGGGACACTCGCTATGGAGAAGTCATGGCAAGCTACGTCGAGCGCAATGCCAAGATTTAACTTGGAGAAAAATCCGGTCTCATTACTCGAAGAGACGTTGAGAAGGCACAAGCCGTGAATGGAAAGATCTAGGTCATGTTTGCTGATGAAAGGTTTGAAAATTCTAATGTTGAATCAATTGCTGATCTTGAGAACAGACAATTGAAAGAAGCCGTAAAGGAATCAAGAAGGTTGCAGACTCCTGCGCAAGGAGAAAAGAGTTCTGACATGATGCCTATTCAGCCCGCCACCAATCTAGGGGGAAGCGTAAGTGCTGAAGAAAATTCTGAAAGAAGCTTACTACAGACTGCTGCGCAAGGTGGAAGCAGTTCTGTTGTTGAGAAAGGAAATGAGAAGGAACAACTAGATGAGCAAGGAGAAAGGCGAGTTGTTACAATTATAGCAGAAGCCGATCTTGTTAAAGAGTCAGTCTAGATCCCGTCTGCTGATTCAAGAGAAAAGGTCGCAGAGAAGGAGAATGCTAACCTTAAGGACAACGAAGAAGATAAGGGTTTACAGCAACCAGAGGTAGATATATCAAAAAGGCGTTTAGCAGATCATCACCGCAGCTGAAGAAACACATGTTGGTGCACCCACTGCTGGAGAGACACCAGCTCAAGAAAAAACCACTACCACTGAGAATACTGAAGCCCTCTTGCGAGCACGGAATGAGCAGTATCTATGCATTTCGGGATTAGATCCTTCAATGGTTCAAGGATGGAATACTGACGCAGACACTACAAATGTGCTCGAAAGAACGATTGAGTCCATCTGGCAATGACACATTTCTATTCCTAGTTCTCTAGAAGTATTTGTAACGCCCCTAATTAGCCTTCCCAACTTCGAGGCGCGTTACAATCGTGGTTGACGATTTTCAAACAGTAATTGAATCAAAAAGAGCGGAAGATTAAATGATATTAAAAGATTAACTTAAACCACATTCATCAGTACAAACTATTGAACAACCTAAGATAAAAGAAGTCTGAAATAATTTTTCTTCAAAAGATTTAAACAAACGGGAAGGAAAATAGTTCAGAGCGCGTGCAGTGGGTGTAAACGTGATGGTAACGCGCATATGAAGATGCGTATTATAGGACCTTCAAAATCTGTACATCATCCTTCTTCGACTTTACACCCTGCCCTTCCATCCCTGCTCTTCAACCTGCGCATTTTAGAAATAATACGAGGGGGTGAGTACAATTGTACCCAATGGAAATATGCCCGAAAATACAGTTTAAGTATGAATGCTATGCAGCTCACGCAGACAATCACGAGGTTTTGTTGAAAGAAACCGTGTTATCCAAAACATTTTATTATGCTCGAGCTATCTACAATGATATCATATCTGTTACTGTTTGTAACTGGAAGCTGGCCCACTTCCAAGTTACGATGAACAATTAGGAATGGCCGAACCACTCAACCCACTGACATCAAAGTGCACTGATCTCGGACCACGGAGCATCAAGACCCGATCGTTTTAAATAAACACACTACCTTATATCTCCCGAGGCTTCAGCACGTCAACTGATCAGCCGTATATAATGTAAGGTTTGCTAACCTTAACATTTACAATAAATAACAAAACTGGTTCAAGCACTAAATGTATCTGGTTCTCATCTCATTAAATAATTCTCTCTGTTGATTGCTGTCAACAGAGGTCGGATATGATAGCACAAAATATTTTATGCATAGCAGTCAGTTAGAACAAATCATTTTCACACACTTTTTGAAAACAGAATGCAAAGCTCGAAAGCATTTTTGTTTATACTGAAATAATTCCCACCTGGTGTTAAGCTTGAACGAACTAGATGTGTTTCCCTTAATTGAGCGAATTGAGCTTCTCTCCTTATCTCCTACCTTCAATAATCATCAAATACAACTAATTACGATGGATAAACTTGGACATACGATCTAACTCGACAAACTTCAACCAGATACTTCAACAATTTAATCTCATAATCAAATTCCAACACCACGTGTTTTGACTCAACTTCAATCGAAATCAAATAACTCTCGACTTTAAGTTTCACAAATCATCATGTAACCATGTCCTAATTATGCTCGTATAATCATGTATTTAACTCATGGATCGAAAACAACTCAAAACAAATCGAAAATGAACAAGGAAAAATCGAAAAATTCAATGGAAAACTAAGTTTGTCTCATTTGAAACTCACCCATCCCACTCAGGATGGGTGTCCAGAACGTGACACTTTCGTCCCTCACAGGATGCCTGTCCTGAACGGGATGCTCCTATCCCGTTCCGAACACGTCGTCTTCTCCAACTCCTCTGACGCATCTGAGACCTGCAACTCGCATTTTCTAACATTCTAAACACAACCAACATCAAGACAACACATTAACGTGTTCTGACAACATCTTAGAACATGAATCAAGCTTTGAAATCGAGAAAAACATCATCAACCGCAGATATGAATTGAAGCTCACCAACTTGTTTCTCCTCCGGCAAACGGTCAGATTTCTTGACAAAAGAGGTGGTGCAGGCACTCAAAAGACTCCTTTCTACACATGGAACACAAATATATCAATTAAAATCCAATTCGGCAAAGTTTCGTTTAAGTTTTTGATTAAAAAGTCGTAACAGTTTGAAACCGATAGGGTAACTTTCAATGCTCGTAACTTCCTTGTCGCTTCTCCTCTTGAGATGTGGGTGTGCTTTCTGTGATCCTTGAATAACAAGGAACGAGATGGTGGTGGTGGTTTCTTCGGTGGCGGCTTGTGGCAGTTGAAAAATGGGTAGTTTCAGGTGGTGGTTGTCTCTGCGGGATGAGGGTTTTTCCTTTCCTTCCCTGCTTCTTTCTTTCTCGCGTGCTCTCTATCTCTCGACTCTCTTGCGGTTTGGATAACTGAAAGACAAGGATAAATGAAGATATAAGCTGCTAAATTCCTTGTACCAATGCAGGATGGAAGAAAACAAGAGCTACCGCCTCCACCCACCTCTCTCGCTGCTCTCTCTCTGATGCTGCTGCTCGATGAAGACAAATGGATGATGAATGGGATTACCATCTCAATGGGCAGTGGAGAGCGAGACTCAGCAGTAGCCATTAGGAATTTTACTTTATGCTTTGAAAACAATGTTTTGATTTTGAGATATGTTTTATATGTGCCAGCAGTAGCCATTAGGAATTTTAGTAATTTTTTATTGTGGAATTTCTATCATTTGGAATAACGGTGTTATCTGTCATGTCAAACTGATTGACTCTCTCTATATCATTGATTGTATACATAAATCTTCTGTGAATGTTGCAAACTCATCCAATAATAATAATCATTTAAAGAGAAACTTTTCTTCCGATGAGGATCAAACATATCTCTGGCAATTGAGACTAGGTCACATCAATCTAAATAGGATGATCAACTGCATTTTCTCTTCGACTTAGATAGGCTTAGTGGTATAGTTTTGACAACATCAAAAAGGGGGAAATTGTTAGGTATTGATGTAGAAATCCTACCTTAATTTGATGTTTTGATGTGTCAAAACTATATACCAATGTCTAGGTTTTAGAGTTATTACCTCATGTAATCCTTGTATAGGATGATCGAGTTGTAATAGTCTACGAAGAAGGAAGCCATCAAAATTGTGGAACAGTTTTGAAGATGACAACGCCATTCAGACAAGATAACTGTCGAACATAGAAGACGAGCAGAACAAGGTCATGAAAACTGTGGACACAGTCTTCACATAGAAACTGTTCAGAGGCACTCACAGTTTCAGACCAAGACAGTTTCACGTTAAGGAATGCGTACATGGTAAGATGTCGAACAAGTTGCAGGAGAACTTCAAAGAAATCAATGATAAAAGACAGTCAGAAACTCAGTTGTGACTGGTGTACAACGTTGTTCGACGTCTGACACATCAAGTACAAACTGCTCAGAAAAACAGGACAATGTTGCAGAAAAAGGCGGAGATTCAGGCGACTTTTCAGAGAATGATGGAATTTGATTGGACATCCTTCTCAATGTCTCTACCGGCTAGTTTCTGGGTTCTAACCTATAAATAGCAGGAACAACAAAGACATTCAAACCTGTGCACCTCTGATTAATCTCGCACATATTTAAATCTCCGACACTGTTTACTCCAGCCTCTCTACAGAAGTTGAAGCTCAAGCATTAAACACTCTCAAGAGAGAAGGATTTATCATCGTGGTTCATTTATTAAACACGAAGCATTCATTGCTAAAAGAATCTTTGGAGATTCACGGTGTAACTTCTGCTACACGAGGATTAAGTCTGCTGACTTAATATACTATCTTGGTGTTCTTACTTTCAGAGCAAGAACATAACAGCCTGATCTTGCAAAGGGAGAACAGGTTATCACGGGCAACTGCCGACCAGTGAACGTTCTGGGAAGAACACAACCATCCAACCACCGAAGAAGGAAAAGGGAGGTTTGTCCTCAGTCCAACTTCGAGCCGGTCCACAGAGAAGATGGAGAGCCTTCGACAGACTGAAGAAGGATTGAAGTACAACTGCCTAGGCGAGTGATCCATTGTGCTGTGGACAGAGGTTTCTACAGCAACTAGCTATAGATCGTGAGGATTGTATCTTCATAATTTAGTGATTTACCGGATCTGATATCCGAAGAGTGGACGTAGGACTTAAGGCTCCGAACCACTATAAATATCCTGTATCGTTTACAGCTTTTGTTTACATTACGCACTTTACATTTTTCAACTAAATCTTGAAACCTTCAACACTTATCGTTTACGTGTTGAAGAGTATAAA
>JAPKLW010000023.1:1311183-1343494 GCA_026898455.1 Plectranthus barbatus | reverse complement strand
TAACTTGTCACTACTCTATAAAAAATCATTAAAAAAATTAGTGATCACTGAACCATCTGAATCAAACCGGTCTTGAGTTCAAAGTTATTGGCGGTGATGCTAATACCAAATCCCTCATTCCCGGGCTGTGGTCTGTACTTCTTGGCCTTCGCATTCAGGTCCTCATCATCGGAGTCCTCTGGGCGGCGGCTTTCTCTCTCTCTTTCTCTTTCTCTTCTTTCAGCCTTACGCCTTTCTGCTCCCTCTCTGCCAAGAGCTGCTTGATGATGTCCTTCATCTGATTGACTTATTGGACAAGTAGGATGACATTCTCTTGAGTTATGACTTGTGCGTTTGGCTCCTCCAATGGTGGCATCTCTAAGAAATCCTCACCGTCTGAATATTTTGGTGGATCCATGTCGGTGTTTGAGCCGTGTTTTTCCTTGCTTTTCCTCTGTCAGGCTGTAGCCTTGATTTCTGGATCAAAATTCTCGAGTGGTTTGCCCAGAGCCCTCGTGTTCATGTACATGAAAACAAAAACAAAAAGAAAACAGGAAATCAGCGGCAGTGTCGATCAACAAGCAGGCTGTCGATCGACACGAATGCAGAGGTTGTGTTGATCGACAGGCAGGCTATCAATCGAAATAGAGCGCAGAAACCAAAAACTCATGCGAATCTGAAAACACGAAATAAAACACAAAAAACCAAAATCAAACCCTAAAACTCGAGATTAAAAACACAGAAATCAACAAGAACGAAAATAAAACACACTTGAAATAAAATTAAAGCCTCAATCCATCAGAACCAAAAATAAACAAATAATTGGATAAATCTGATAATCCCTGGTAACGACACTAATTTGATAACCATAGAAACAGTGAGCAAATAAATTTATAATTACACCCAAAGGTGGTCGAACCCACAGGGACTATACAATGAGCTACCCAAATTACTAGCTATAATTCCTAGAACATAGATGTTTGAGGATATTGGAAAAAGGATTTTTTTTTGTTTTGAAAATTAAAGATGACAATGCGATAAAATAAAGGTTTTGAAAGCAATTAAAGGAAAACACAGATCTTAGGGCATATATTCTAATCATCAACATGCAATATCTATCAACTCAGCAATGGGGGAAATAATAGATTTTAGTGGATTCCGGTAATTAAATCCTAGATTACTAAACAGTGACTTTATCCTCTTGGTCTCATGAACACCAATTTAGTTAATCTCAATAATCATCTAATTAATTCCTATACAAGTTTCTTCCTTTTTAGACTATAAAAAAAATATAATTAATTATCCCATTCTATTAACGATCTTCACCTCTCGGTCCTTCAAACCTAGACTCAAATTCATCTCTCGATCCATCTTTAAATCTTGATTATTAAATTAAACTCAGAGAATTAAACCATGTTATTCGAGTTGATTTCAATTAACATGCATAAGAAAAGAATACATATAGCCCGAGAACCTGTCAGGGTTCTAGCCACAAACATGACTAAAACAAAAGCAAACATATTATAAATTAACTTACAAATGAGGAAGAACCTTCAATGTCTTGAAAAACTCCAATGTCTCCAGTATTCTAAGTAAAATAATGCATAAAAATTGATATTTTCGTGCCTAAGAATAGAGTATTTATAGAGGAGCCAAAATATCTAATCTACGTATTGGGCTAAAATAACAAAAATTGCCAAAACAGGCACAAAATTCCTTCTTGGGCCTCTGTGTCGATCGACAGGGAGCCTGTCGATCGACACACATGCAGCATCTCGATCTGCCCTAGCTTGTCCTCCGTGTCGATCGACGGGGAGCCAGTCGATCGACATGCCTGCAACTGACCTTCGTGTCGATCGACAGGGAGTCTGTCTATCGACATGTTGAGCTTCCTTCTTCTGCCTTGCCGCCGATGGACATCCGAAGTGGCAACTCTGTTCTTCACAGCTCTTTTCATCATTTGACCACTTTTTAGCCCTTAATACCTGCAAAACTCTCCATCAAGAGCATAGCATGTTATATAATAGACTCATGCACAGAAACGACTAAAATTATAAACTAATTGTACTGAAATAATGGAGAAATATATAAATAAGTGAGTATAAATATGAGCTTATCAGGTATCCTACATTCATAGGCAATCAACCACAATTGAAATCAATTCAAACTTATCCTTAATCGATTCCAATCTCAAAATTAGTTCAAGTGGGTTCAAGACTCATTAAGAAATTTTCCTCACACTTTATCCATATATTTTTTCTAGGCAAAAATTTAAATAAACCAGAAACAAATCAAAGAAAACAATAAAAAATAAAGCAAGTAAAGGATAGATAAGTTCGAATTTCTTGTCCACATCCCCCCAAACTTATTTCGAACTCAGAGCGTAAGAAAAAGTTTGAAAATCAGACAAGAAACAGAACTTGTACCTGACTCGGTGATCTCAGACTTCAACATTTTTATCCATCGGAGGAATCAGCTTATCGCGACGGAGAATTGTGGCTGCTAGCCTTCCTGTCGATCAAAAAAGAGGTAATCCTCCGTTGAATTTTTTAAATTTAACGAAAAATAAAGTGAAAATAGAAAAGTAAAAACAGAATCGGAAATTGAAAAATGAAAACAAAGTAATTTGAATAATTTTATATTTGTGTCCAATAAGTCATGATTTCAAGTTACAGTAAGGATATTTGAATGAAATTTAAATTCATGAATACTATGAAAAAAAATAAAGTTTAATACCCATGAGTTTTATTCTCAAATTATGTAATTACAATTCTAAAAAATTTATAAAAAAACTAGGCAATTAAAAATTAAAGTTACTGTCAAAATCAAAATATTTGCTCCAAAAATCAAGTCAAGTATATTCATAAATATAAGTGTGAGACTATATACTCTATAATTCAACCTCCAATAAAATGACTCATCATAAAAAAATTATGATCAAGCTTTGAACCAATTTATATTATGGTTTGAAATTCTAACCTAAAGTAAAAGTAACTCTTAAAAAATGATATTGGTGATTTTGAGAAAAAATAAAGTGGCACAAATAATATTCTCTAACTTATTATCTATTGTATACCTATAATTTTTTTAGATAAATATGATACTATCATAATATTAGATCAAAATAATAGATTATAAATCGTAGTATTTTATGAATGAGCTAAATTTGATAAATAACTTGAAATTCGATATATACTTCCTTCGTCCCACTTAAATTGTCCCTTTTTCCTTTTTTCGTCCGTTCCATTTATTTGTTCTCTTACCTAAATGGGATGTTAATACACACTCATGAATAAAATAATAATTTCCATTATCTCTTCTTACATTGTTTATTATGCCCAACCCCTTGGGGACAATTCAACCGGAACATAGGTAGTAACTAATATTTATCACTTATTAATCTTATTATATAATTAATTGGTCTAAGGATGTATATATATAGTATAGAGATAAAATACAAATGTATTAGACAAAAAAGAAAAAAATAATAAAATAATAATGTGATGTGATATTTTTAGGCGGGAAAGTGACATTCTTGTAAATACTTGAAACTTCTTGTTTTATACTTCCTCTGTCCCAATTATTTGGTCCAGTTTTAACTTGTACGAATGTCAAAACTCATTTATGAATATATTAAATATTTGTACAAATTTTCTGAATTACGCTTACATAAAAATAACTATTAATAATAGACCATTGTAATTTATAAGGTTGTTTAAGGATAAATTTGTAAACACAAATAAAAAATAATACTAAATTTAAATATAGGACCATATAAAAGGGATTCCCAGAAAATGTAACGTGGACCAAATAATTGAGATAGAGGGAATATATATATAATAGATTTAGCAAATAGGTATTGGCGGGCTTTTCATGTTTTTTTTGAAAGTGTTGGGACTTGGGAATATTAAGTAACTTTTTCCACGTGATCGTTCAACTAATGTGATATTTATGAGTAAACATATGATTACAAAGAATATATGTGTCATACAAAGTATTTAAATGTGACTCACATTCAACGGCGGCAATTTTCTTTTGCCGAAGATAGAATTTACATTAGTTTAAATTCTTAATATTATTTAACAAAAAAAACATCGAGTATAACTCAATTATTAGACAATCTGTATTTGATCCAAAAATCATAGAATGGGTTATAAAGATATTTTTGATCGAATAAAATATTATTTTTTTGTTATGGTTTATGATTTAAAATACTTATTTAGAATATACGTAAAAATATTAATCTATATTTACATTGTTAGGTCATTACAAAAATATTTTGGTTGGAAATCAATTTAATTTTACTTCGTAATATATATAAACATTAGATGATACATGAATAAGCATGTAAATATATTTGAGGAAAAATAAAATGAGTAAATGAATGCATATAGGTAAGGGTGCAGAGTGCGTAACATCCTGTAACTGGAATGCACAAGAATGTGGTAAGATGGAAGGATACGAAAGAAGACAAGGTTGAGAGTATTTGTATTTTGTACGTAAAGAAGTGAAAGAGACGTGTCAACGGTGATGTGCGCCCCACTTGCCACTACTATGGTCCCCAGAGAAAACTACACATTTATTAACACGCACCCCAACTCCCCCCTCTCCTATGCTATGTATATCTACATTGTACTCTATTTTCTATATGCAATTCTGGATCACTTTTTTTAATTTTCTAACTTAACTAGAATTACACCCGTGCGTTGCACGGTCAATTTATTTATTTTTAAAATTTCAAATTACTTATATTCATAAATTCATATTTTATTTTGATATATTAAACTACTTATATTTAATTTTATCTTTTTAGTTTATAGTTTTTTAACAATAATATAATATTTTATTCTAACATATTAAGATAATAATATGATTTTATTGAATAAGTAAAATATTATTTGTTTTAAATAATTTTAAATAGAAGTATATAGTTGAATGATAGTATATTAGTTTTAATAATGAAAATACTTATCAATAATGAGTGTAAAAAAAACACGAAACCACATAATTGGGATAAAGTGAAAAATATACTTATTATTAGGATTTTTATCTTTTAATAATCTTGATTGATAAGATTTTCTAAAAAGTAAATTTTTTAAATGAATCTATAATTTTTATATTATATACTCCCTCCGTCCCATCATATTAGTCCCATATTCATTTTCGGTCCGTCCCATTTCCTAAAAAGACAACCTTTTTCCCACTCATCAATAAAATATTAATTCTTCTACACTAATGCACATTGGTTATTGTGCACACTCCTCCGTCCCTAATATAATGGGACGGAGGGAGTATATTTGAAGGTTCATCATTATATTAATCCACATATATAAGCATAAATTTAGAAATTATCATAATTTTAAGAAGATATATCATTTATAATATTATTAATAAAAAAATTAAAATTAACAAATGATTATATTTAATGAATATATCATAATAGATAAATTGTAGACAATTAAGAATTGTACGAATTAAGGCCAAAATATATTTTTTGAAAAAGTAGAAACTTGGGTAGTTCTTAAGTTTCTATACATCTCAAATCATGTTGCAAATACAATTTTTTATTATAATAATCTTTATGTTTGATATTAGAAAGTCATGATTTATTATATTATAGAGAATTTTATGCATGTTGAGCTCATATCTTTGCTAATAATATATGGTGAAATTGGATAATTCTTTTTTACCGAATAAAACTAATGAATAATAATATATAATATAATTAGATTGAGTGAGTTATCAATCAGGAGTGTCGCAGTTAACGTTTTAATTATAATCAATTGATTATATATTTAAATAATATTCGGAACATTCCTCTTCATTTGTCTAACTTTGCTTCATCAATATATTAATATCTATATATTTGTAGATTTAGATAAATATAATTAAAATTTTACTTTCTTTCCCTCGTGAAATTCATTTATAAAATGTGAAAATGCATTTCTCACTAAATAATAGACTAAATATTTTCATGTGAAATATATTAGTTTATATTCTTATATATTTACATATATCTTTGCATAATTAAATTTCATTATTTAAATAATTTTTTTTATAATGTATGTGTTTGAGGATTAGAAAAATATAAAATCACTCAAAACGCGAAACGAAAGTAGTTAATATATTACTATTGTTCAATAGGTCATGATTTCGAGTTACAGTAGGTCATTTGAATGAACTTTAATTCATACATTATATATATATATATATATATATATATATATATATATATATATAGGGATGAGATCAAATGATAATAAATAAATACATTAAAAATAAGAATGAATCTCATCCATTAGATCTAATTAAATCAATGGTTGATATCTAATCAAGCAACAATTAAAACGCAATCAAGCAACAACTGAAATACAATCAAGCAACAACTAAAACACAACCAAGCAATATTGTATAGGTACTCAAGCGGCTTTATCATTTTATCATGGGGGGAATGTTTATCACCGGATCCAATCCCTATATATATATATATAAAGTTTAATACCCGTGAATTTTATTCTCAATTTATGTATTACAATTTAGGCTGTTAAAAATTAAAGTTACTATCTAACTCAAAACTCTTTGCACCAAAAATCAAGTCTAGTATATTCATAAATATAAGTGTGAGACTATATACTCTATAATTCAACCTTCCGAAAAAATGATCCAACACAATAGAATGATGATCAAGTTTTCACCTAATTTATATTATCGTTTGAAATTCTAACCTAAAATAAAAATAACTCTTAAAGAAAGATATTTGTAATTTTGAAAAAAAAAATTGGCACAAATAATATCCTCTAACTTATTATCTATTGTATACCTATAATTTATTTAGATCAATAAGATATTATCTTAATAATAGATTAAAAAAATAGGTTATAGGTTGTAGTATTTTATGAATGAGATAAATTTGATAATAAGTTAAATATTGTTATATCTCTATATTTACCGTGTGCATTGAATGGAAATTTGATATCATATTTTATGACATTCAAATTATATATGAAACTCAATTATATACAGATGAATATATTCTCAATAATTTAAAAATATATACTTAATAATAATTCATTAATATTTTATATTATTGCAATTCTAATAAAAATAAATTTTTTCAAATAATCTAAAAAGTAGATCAAAATAAAAAACTATGAAAATAAAAGTTTAGTTTGCAAATATAGTCCATAAAAAATATGGCCATTGATATTTGTTATTGCTTAGTGTTGTGTGTCAATTTATCTATCTATCTATATATGATATAAAAAAAATTCTCATGTAAGAAAAAAGAATGAATCATGTCCATCAGATCTAAGAAATTAATGACTGATATGCAAACAAGCAATGATTAAAACACAATCAAGCAACAAAATAATCAAGCAACAACTTAAACACAATCAAGTAATATTATAATCAAACAACGACCTGAACACAATCAATCAACGTCATAAACACAATCAAACATCTTTATCACTTTCTCACGTTAAGAATTTTTTCACTATCAAGCATCATATCACAAGTCCCCTTTAGATGAGAGATGAGAATGAATCTTATCCTTTTATTTCTGCAATGGTGTGGTCCAGATTTAAGTTTAATTTTTTTTTAATTTACTATTTTCTTAATTATTCTAACGTAATAAGGGTTGTTTGGTGTTTTTGCATTTGATATTTAGATTTTTTCCTAACTAATTTTTGTAGATATCGTGGAAAGTATGATCCTTTGTATATTTTCATGTTGCAATGTGTATCTTCTTCCTACAATTCACAACAATTGATCATAATTCACTGACCAAATTTTTGGCGTCCTGGTAATCGTTTTTTTTTTAATTTCGGACAGTTTTAATATTCGCCGGCAGCGAGAGATAATTGTTGTTTTGCCGTTAATGATTTCAATCGTTCCCTTTTGCAAGTGATCATAAAAATTTTGCGTCCTGGTAATCATTTTTTTAATTTCTTACTGTTTTAATATTCGTCGACGGCGAGAGATAGTTGTTTTTGCGCCATTTTTGATTTCAATCGTTCTTTTTTTTGCAAGTGATCTTCAATCAACAATTCATTCTATATTTTTCATTTTTTAATTCTCTGCAATTTGTTCTTTATTTTTTTCAATTTATGTTAATTATTAGTTGTTTAAATGTTAACGTTAATGTTTTTTTTAGGCTATTTACTGTTAACCATGAATTCAAATGTTTACTTTTTGTTTCAGTTTTTTGTAATTTAGATTTTCATTTAAATAATTAGTTACATTCACATAGCCTGTATAATTGCATAAAAAAACCTGTAAACATACATTATCGGAAACATAATTTGATTATTTGTAGTTAACTTTATGTATTGGACTCTATAAATGATGTGTTTAATATTTTGATAATGCAACTCTTGGTATGTCTTGAATGCATTTATTAGTATTGTGCAATGCAACTATAATATTATAATTTAAAGCGGATGAAAAATTTAAGTGAAGTAAATTTATTTTTATAATTTTCATTAATAATCAATTTTCATTTACATTAACTCCTGTTTAAAATTTACATTAATAAAATAATAATGTCTTATTAACGTTTAAATATTATTGCAGTTCTTTTCACTCCTGTTTCTGAAGATGCATTGAAACCTTTCAAAGGCCAAGCTTTTACAACGTTGGATGAGGGTGTTGAATTCTACAAGCATTATGCTAGTAATATGGGATTTGATACTCGTTTGGCACATTCAACAAAATCTTATAATATTGTCACATGGAGATATGTAGTCTGCAACAGAGAGGGTGACAAGTTCATTAATCCGAATACTTTGAATAGAGGGGATTTTGATGAAAATCAGAAGATTAGAAGGCGCATTTCATCGCGTTGTGGTTGTAAGGCAAGAATAACTTTCAAATTTGCTGGATGCATGGGTTATGTTGTTCATGATTTTGTAGAAGAACATAATCATGAGCTTGTGGAAGTTGAACACAGAGAATTCATGAAGATTAATCGTAAGTGTTGGTCCCAGATCAGAGTCGTCGTGGTGAATAGCAAACAATCAACACACACGAATGCAGCGGAAGTTTAAAGATTATCTTGCACTTTAGTTCGTAAAATGTCTTAGCTCGAGGTAGAAATTAGGGTTTCTTTCAGACAAATACTCTAGCAACTATCGTTGCGAGGTTTCAAATCACCACAAACAGTAAATGATAAAATAATAAAGAACACACAATATTTATAGTGGTTCGATTCAATATATCTACGTCCACTCCTTAGCCGTATCGCTAAGAATTCACTAAAAAGATATTGAAGTACAAGGATTTGCCGAAAACTTGTAGAAGGTAGTGAACCTTCGACCTACCACTACAAAGCTATCCTCCGATGCTTCAATCTTCTAGTCCACAGCTCCGGCCAAGTCAAGGGTGACACCTTCGTAAAACTTGTCCTTTGCTGTAATGGAGATTTTATAGTTATTTCTGAACTTTGTCTGGTTTTGCGGCTTTTGCCCGTGAGAGTCAATCTCTTTTCAGAGATGTGACTGTTGGATGCTTCCTATGATTGGAAGGTATCCCAATGATTGAAGATTCTTGAGCAAAGTCAAGGAATCTATAGAATGTAGTGTCAGATCTTCAAGTGGGGGACACTATGGTTGTTGAGAGCTTTGAATGCTTCAAGTCTCGTGCTCTCAACTGACTACTTTCTCACTTTTTGTTTTGTCGAAGGAATCTCACTGTAAATGCCTTTTCAGAAGTGGTTGAATTTCCTTAGTTCGTGAGTAATGGAAGCAGTTGTTGTTCGAGTAGTAGTCTTCTCTCTGTTTGGACTTCGTCTTTTATATCTGGAGATTCAAACTTTGAATCTCCAGACCCGTTAGACACAATGATTCTTCTTGTCCAAAATAGCTTCTGCTTATTTCGTCATTTTCGGCGTCGTACAGTACTTTCCAACCTACTTCGGGAAAGCTTTTGTCTTTTCACTGTACCTTGGTCAGAACGGTAGTATTCGAGATCGTTGCTAGATATTTTCCTTACTTAGCATTCTCGGAGAATGCTGGAACGATCTGCTAAGTCTCTTGATTGCTACGCTCTTATTAGCAATCCGCTCTTCAATCTGCTGACTCTTTCAGCAGATGCGTATTTCAGCATATCGGTCTTGACTGCTGATTGCTATTCCTTAGCAATCTGCTTGTATGCTAACGAATGCTATCTTCCTTAGCATTCTGCTACCTTTTGCTTCTGACTGCTTAGTAAGACTCCTAACAGTCTCTTCCTTAGCATATGATTGCTAACGCTTTAGCAATCATTCTTATTAGCACTTGACCGCTAACATCTCTAGCAGTCATTCTCGTCTGCTGATTTCTCGTCTCCTAACAGGGACCTCTATGCTAGCCCTCTCACAGTTGTCTCTGCAGCTCCAGCAGATGTGCTAGCATTGAGCTCAGCATTTCTTCCTGACCCAGAGGCTTCATCGTATACCATCTCCTCATCGCTGTTGTCATCTTCTTGCTCAACAGTAGGCTCTTTGATCAGCACTCCTCCTTAGGGATGATCTGTAACATTAAAAGCTCATGTCTTCAGCAGCCTTTCGAGGCCTTGATCAGTCATGGCCTCCTACTCGATGACAATATCCTCTGCTATTGCTGGGGTTGGAATAGAAACAGGAGGAACCACCTTCTCTTTCCCTTTCTTGGCAGCCTCAACTGCTAACCTTCGTGCGTCTTCAGCTGCTCTTGCTATCAATTCAGCAGCTTTCTTGCCTGCTTGCTGATCAGCAGCTGCTTTCTTAGCAGCATGTTCCTCAGCATGCTGCTTGGCTTGCTCAAAGTTCCTATCCCTGGCTTTGAAAGTTAGTCTCTCCATCTTCTTCTTGTGTTTCTTCTTCTCCTGCTCCTTTTTCTGAGCCTTCCTCTTCCATGCCTTTCAATCTTTCTTCAAGAGGTCGTTCAGAGAGAGGAGTTTCCTCTGCTTTCTTCTTAGCAGCCTCCTTCTCTGCTACTTCCTTCTCAGCTTTCTCCTTTTCAGCAGGCTTGACCAGCCGTCTGTGCGTCCTCTTCTTCTCTGGAGATGTAACATCTGATCTCTTCCTCTTGGGAATTGGCACCACAATCTGACCCAAGATTAGAACTTGTAGTTCTGCTTCCTTCTTTGCCATTATTTCCTCAATCTTCTCAACCGGCAGATCTCCAAGCTTCTCTATCTCCTCCAAGTGCTGAAACATTACTCTGTCTCAACAACCTTCTGAGCAGCAACTATCTCCTCTGGAGTCATAGCAATCGCCTGCTCCAGCCGCTGGAATGCTAACTCGCTAGCATGGGGCTCTTCAGGAGATGTGGGAACTTTCGGATCAACATTTGTCTTACCATTCAGAATAATTGGTCGGGTGCGATCGATTGGTGTTGGTGTCTTCTTTGTCATTGGAATGAAGTCTGTTGGCAGCAACTTCTCTCCTTGATCAAGCCTCTTCTTATGAAAATACATTTCTATAAACTTGCTGATCTTCAAGCCAAAATTCATGTTGGATGTGAATACACCTTCCTCCTTGATCTTCAGACTCTTCTGGCGTGCTCCAACCACCGCCCATAGAAGAACTCTACCCAATTTCCTTTCACTCCATCCACCAACGCCATCATCACCACATACTTCTTGGCAGAAAACTCAGAGTATGCAGCATCACACTGGAACATCTTAATAACCAGCTCAACAAGAAGTTTGTATTCATCTCTGAATTGGTTGATCGGAGTAGCAACCTTTAAAGTGATCGGCTTTCCCTTCTGATCTTTCACCAATTCAGGCTTCTTCAACGCCTTCCATCTCTTCTCCAAATCATCCAGATCATTCAACTTATACGCAGCAATGCGCTCACCGTCTTTGGGTAGCTCAAACTTGGCAGCAAGAATATCTGCATTCACCTCCAAAATGGTTCCAAAGACCGAAGTCTTGAAGGACTTCCTGGTTGCCTCATCCACCACAGCACGCGCATAGAATTCGGACACCATGTGTGGATAGAACCACGATGGTTCTGCTGACAAGTATGCAACGACTCCTACCTTCGTCAAGGCTTCCATGATCCATTCTAGGAATTTGAGCGCTGCGAGAGGAGTTTACAGAATGCGGTCCTTCATGATTTGTGCCGCCCTTCTCTGGTTTCTGGATTGGCCTGATTGTTCCTTCTTCTTGGCTAGCAACACCAATTTACCATAGGGAATGTTGTCTTCAACATCTTCCCCACCGCTCATGCAGGGTTATGTCTTTGGTAAGGGAATGAAAGGGGATTCCGGATTCCGTAGAGGAATCAGATGTATCGGTGTGTGTATGGGAGTCGGATTGTTGCGAGTGTGTGGGAGATTCGGGATTAGCAGCCATGACGAAAGATTTTCAAAGTTGGGAGAAAACAAAATTGCAGAGAGAACTTGGGAGTTGAGAGAAAATGGCTAGGGATTCGAATATCAAATGTTTCAAAAAGCTTTGAATGTTGAACGAAGTGAGATGTTTATACCTTCTGAGTAATGATCCAATGGCTGGGGAAACACCTTTTCAGATCCAATTGATGGCTTAGAATCGATGAGACATTTTGTATGGTAGCCAACTCCCCCATGAACTCGAGTGCTTTTGACGTGTTGCCTTCTGGTTTGACGCAACTAGTTGCACGCATTAAATGCAGCGTGTCGGACACATCATTTCAAATTCAAATCCTTCCCGCTTTTGACTTCTGGAGACTGCTAAGAGCTTGGACTCAGCAATCTGCTGGCATTGGAAATCCTTAACACTCAAATAGTCTGCATGGATTCAGCATCCGGATCCTAGCATCCACATAATCTAGCATCCAAAATCTAGCATCCACCGCGTCAATTGTTGGCACCAATCGTAAATGCTTGGAGCATAGCATTCACATCTTGTCTGCTAAGAGCTTGGACTTAGCAAGCATTTCTAATCAATCGTCTGAACAACTTGCTAGGAAACTATAGCATCCCGACTAAATGCTAAGAGCTTGGACTCAGCATTCACCTTCTAGCAGACGTGTGAACCACTTGTTCTGAGAAAAACCCTTAGGATCTGCTGAGAGCTAGGACTCAACATCCAATTGCTTGGCAACAATATCTCAGCAATAATCTTCAGCAACATAAAATGTAACCTTGGATACGTTTATCTCCATCTTCTTCGAAAAATCCAAGAAATCCAGAAAGAATGAGAATAACAACTCATTCATCCACAACATCTTCTCGCTCCATAAGGCCTAATTTTAGACATAACTCTTTAAATCTGGCCTCAGCAAGCGGCTTCGTGAAGATATCTGCTAGTTGATCTTCAGTGCATATGTATTGGACATCAATATCCTTCTTCTCTTGATGACCTCGAATGAAATGGTGTCGAATATCAATGTGCTTCGTCCTTGAGTGATGAACGGGGTTCTTTGTTATGCACATAGCACTATTGTTGTCACAGTAGATCGACACACATTCAAGAGAAATGAAATAATCTTGCAATTACTGCCGAATCCACAAGACTTGAGCACAGCAACTAGCAGCTGCTACGTATTTAGCTTCAGTAGTAGACATAGCTATGGAGTGCTGCTTCTTGCTAAACCAACTAATCAGCTTATGTCCAAGAAATTGACATGTCCCGCTGGTGCTCTTCCGATCAATCTTGCATCCTCCAAAGTCTGAATTGGAATATCCACTAATTGCTATTCCATCACTCCCTGGGTACCAAATTCCTAAACCTTCGATACACTTGAGGTATCGAATAATCCTCTTAACAACATCCAAGTGTGACTTCTTTGGATTTGCTTGATATCTCGTGCATACACCGACAGAATAAGAGATATCGGGTTTGCTAGTAGTTAAGTAGAGCAAGAATCCGATGATACCTCTATATAGCGTAGGATTCACAGGTTCTCCTCCTTCATCGAGGCTTATTTGGTAGCTTGTGTTTATTAGAATCCTTAAGCTTTTTATCTTCTCGGGGCAATACTTAGCAATCAGATCGCGAGTGTACTCCTTTGGTGAATGAAGATTCCATCACTCGATTGCTGGACTTGTAATCCGAGAAAATAAAACATCTTTCCCATCATGCTCTTCTGGAAGTTGCGTTGCATCAGCTCCAAAAATTTATCACATAAGCTTTGATTCTTCGAGCCGAAGATAATGTCATAGACATATATTTGCAAAAGTAGGATACTTCCTTCATCCTTCATGCGAAAGAGAGTCTGATCGATTTTCCCTTTCTTGAAACCATTGTCTAGCAAGAAATTTGACAATGTTCCATACCAAGCTCTCGGTGCTTGCTTCAAACCGTATAAGGCTTTCCTTAGCCTGTACACTTGATTTCCTTGCTCGAAGCCTAGTGGTTGCTCAACGTACACCTCTTCCTTGAGCTCACCTTTCAGAAAAGCACTCTTCACGTCCATTTGCATCACAGAGAACTCATGATGTGCCGCATATGCAAGGAATAATCTTATTGCTTCCCATTGAGCGACCGAAGCAAACGTCTCATCGTAATCTATTCCCTCGCATTGTCTATAGCCATTTGCTACTAGACGAGCTTTATTTCAGACGACGTGACCTAACTCATCTTTCTTATTCTTGAAGACCCATTTCGTCCCAATGACGCTTTGATGTTCGGGTCTATCCACCAAATCCCAAACATGATTGCGCGTGAACTCAGCAAGCTCCTCTTGCATAGCATTCACCCAATCTGGATTCTATAGAGCTTCTTCAACCTTTGATGGCTATTCATGGGAAATATATCATGCTAACATAGCATTGCCTTGACGCGTTCTGACTGGATCATTGACATCATTGATCACAGCATCTAAAGGATGATCTCTTTGTCATCTTGGCTTCGGATTGCTGGGTGCTGAGGTTTCAGCACTCTCATCGCCTTCTGGGTTGTTGTCTGCTACAACATTCTCTTCAGCATTCACTTGAGGTTCAACAATGGGTAACTCAACATTCGGAACAGTAGCAACAGGAATCTCAGCAACCGGATCCTCAGCAGCTGGAACTTCAGCATCCAAATGCTCAGCATCCTCTTTGGGAACTACTTCAGCTACGCCTAAACCTCCTTCGGCATCTCCTGCTGGATCTGGGATATCTTCTTCTTCTTCTTCATCAAGCGATCCCATAACCTCCAAATTATCATTAAGATAAATTGGTGGGGTGGCCTCAGCATGATCATTAGCATCATCGGCCTGGTCAGCAGTCTGGTCACCTGCTGAGTGCATTTGGATTTGATTGCAATCACTGATAGACTTAGTCGGGTCAATCTTCATATTTTCGAAAGAATTCAAGATCGATTGACCATGGACATCATTAGCATCATGATTGCTATCCTTTTTCTCTTTTATAGCTCTGCGCACTAAAGTAGACGCATCAAAAATAACATTGCATGTTATTTCCACAACTTGAGTCATCTTGTTTAACACTCGATAACCTTTGTAAGATGGGTGTCCATATCCTAGGAACACGCCTTCATCAGACTTAGGCAAAAAAATGTTAAGCTTCGACTTCCCATTGTTATGAATATAACATGTCGAACCGAAAGCACGAAGATGAGTAATAGAAGGCTTACGACCATTATACACTTCATAGGGAGTCTTATTGAATCTGCCATTGATTGCGCTCCTATTCTGTGTATAGCAGGCTGTCATGACTGCTTCGCCCCAATATTTTCCAGTAAGACCGGAATCGGCTAGCATCGACCGCACATCTTCTTTCAAGGTCATGTTCCTTCTTTCTACTAGACCGCTTTGCTGGGGAGTCCTAGCAGTGGACTTCTCATGCCGGTACCAGCTTCGGCGCAAAAATCCATCATGATTCCATTGCAAAACTCAGTTCCATTATCAGATCTAATTCTCTTGACCGTAACCTCTTTGCTATTCTGCTCTTTGAGGATTAGCTCCGGTAGGATGAGCTTCACTTCATCTTTGATTCTCAACAAACGAACCCATGTGTACCTGGAAAAATCATCAACAACCACAAGTGTATAAACCTTTTTACTTACAGTGGCTGGAGTGACTGGGCCAAATAGATCCATATGCAAGAGATCTAGGATCCTCTCTGAAGTGGCCTTCTTTGGGTTTGATCTGAAAGATGCCTTGGTCTGCTTCCCTTGCTGGCAAGCTTTGCACACACCTTCCTTTCGGAAAGTTTCAGCAGGCAATCCCTCAACAAGATTTTGTTTGGCTAGGTAGTTGATGGTCTTGAAATTCAAGTGGGTTAACCTCTTATGCCATAGCCAATTGGTTTCCTCCCTGTTCAACGCTACAAAACAAGAATGTTGCTGTCCACTTTGCCAATCAACAATATATAGGCCACCCTTGTGGATGCCTCTAAGCTTTACCTCACCTGTAGCATTGCCAGCAATAGAGCAACCAGTATTAATGAAAGAAACGGTATACCCATTTTCGCATAGCTGGCTAATACTTAGCAGGTTGTGTTTGAGATTGGATACGAGCGCAACATTGAAAATCCTTAGTCCATTTCGCTCTATGCATCCTCTCCCAATCACTCTGCCTTTGTTGTTGTCACCAAACATGACTGTGGGGCCATAGATTCTTTGAATGTCTGAGAACAATTCTTCATCCCCCATCATGTGCGCTGAACAACCGCTATCTAGGATCCACTCATTTGACATACTTGATGTCTTAGCACTTGGATCTTGTCCATGCAAAACAATTAACAATGTTTAGGTACCCGCTTAGCATCGGGTCCTGCGGGATTAGCATGGATCATAGTTCCTTTTGGAACCCACATCTTCGTGATTTTCAAGATTGGCTTCTTGATATCATTCTTCATAACCTTCTCGACCTTTGGATAAGTATGTTTTGCATAATTAAATCTAGGTGGAGTTGTGTGCTTAGCCTTCCTAGTCCTTGGAAATGGAAATTGATTGGACTCGGGCCTCACATAGGTATTTCTCCTATGTGGAGTGTACTTAGAGTACTGTGGTCTTATAGCATGGTATGCTACCTGCTTGCCCTTATGGAAGGAAGGATATGCTATCTTAGCATTTAAAATATGATGCTCAGCATTCCTCCTTGGTACTGTTGAGTGTGATCTAGCAGACACCTTCTGGATATTATGTTGAGATCCAGAGAATGTATGCTTAGCAGGCACTCTCGGTGTATTCTTCTGAGATCTAGCAATAACATGCCTAGCAGGCATCCTCTGAGCATTCTGCTGAGGACCAGCAGAAGCATGCTTGCTACGCCAATTTGTCTACTTAGCAGTTGACGACTCAGCATCTACCTTATCTTTGCCTTTGTCAGCATTGACTTTTCCAACAGAGACGAATAAAATCTTTCTTTGCTTAGAAAGTTCAGCATTTTTATTCAAAGCACCCTTAGAGAATTTTACTTCACAACCAAGACCCAATCCTGATTTATCAGAATGTTTCCTTTGTTGGCTCACAATGGCACTAAAACTGCCTTGCTGGATATGTAAGCACATATACATTCCTCTTTAGGTTTACTCTTTAAAGCGAGGTTCTCCTTTTCAAGATTTTGAAAATTTTCAGAAAGCTTGGAGAAATTAGCTTTAAGTTTTGAAAAATCCTCACTTTCGGACCTTAGTCTTTTGACTTCCTCGGTCAAAGATGTAACTTTTAATTTGAGTGAGGTGTTCTCTCCAATGATAACATTCTTAATTTCATACATCTTTGAAAATTCGATAGAAAGCTTCGTGAGATAATCATCCTAAGAATCTAGAAAAGATTCCTCCGATTCATGCATGATTGCTAAGCTAGAAATGCTAGTAGATGGTACCTCATTCGCATCGACTGCTAGAGCTGATTCAGCACTCTATTCTGCATCAGCATCAACATCAGCAAATTGGTCTTCCACAATATCGGCCATCAAGACCACCAGAGCTTCTTCATCATCTTCCTCCGAAGAATAGTATTCTTCTTCATTATCAGGAATGTCTAGCACTTCGGTCCCGGTCAACAATGCCCTGGTGACCGCGCGAACCGCTCTTCTCTCAAACCTTTGTTTGAGGCGCTCTCTTTCTTCCTGACTTACTCTTGGACATTCATGCTTAAGATGATTTGGAGAATTACACTCAAAGCATGTCCTTGGCTTTCTCTCTGTGAAACGAGAGGATGATGAAGTAAGCTTGGATTACTTAGCTTCTTGTCCAGCTTTGGCTTCCAACATCAACTTCTAAAGCTTTCGCATTTGCTCTTCGAGCTCACTTATCTTCAAATCTTCAGGCTGCATGCTGGAGGATGGAACTACTTCCTTTGCTGGAGAAGCAGGAGCTGATCTTTCAAGAGGACGGAAGGGCTTCTTTGTCATCCATTTTCCAGCATCTCTTTTCACGAAGAATTCTAGATCTTTCGGGGGTACAACAGATGACAAAGTCTTCGCAGGAGCAGCTTCGTTCTTCTTTGATTGCTGTATAATGAATTCATGAGTTTTGAGTTGAGCAAATACCTTAGATGTGGTCATTTGGCTAAGATCTTTCTCGCTCAAGCTCGTCATCTTCACAAACCAATCCTCCCATGGAAAGAGCTTTGAGATGATCATGTTATTCATCTCGCCATTATCGTACGTCCTTCCCAGATTCCGGAGTTCTCTGACAATGGTGTTGAATCTTTCTTCCATAGCTTGGATAGATTCTCCTGCAATCATAGAGAAAGATTCATATTTATCAACAGCTACCTGTAGCTTGTTACGCTTCATCTGGTAAGTCTCCTAGGAAGATTCACAGACATAATCCCACATTTCTTTGGCCGTATCAAAATCTAAAGCTTTGTCGGACATTAACGGCGGCAAGGAATCAAGGATTAGCTTCTTTGCTAAGTGCTCCAACTGAGCTCTATTCTTATCTTCCACCGTATACTCATCAAACTTCTTTTCAATCATCGGCGGAGGTCTTGTTTGACCTTCAGCAACTGGACCATCGAAGGGGTTGACCTTCTTAATCTTTATGGGTCCTTTAGCAAGAACATCCGCCATCTCTGGATGTATACTCTGGAGCTGGATGGTGGCCATCTTCTGCCACAAATTAAACGTCTCCTTGGTAAACTTTGGCAAGGTATGATTCTTCTTGACAACCTTAGAGTACCTGAGCTAGATCAACAAAAGAACAAAAAGCAGGTGCAAGGAAAGAACACAAATATGGTCTTAAAGCGACTCAGAAGTAGTCGGTCGTTCAACCTACCGCTCTGATACCACTTGTTGGTCCCAGATCAGAGTCGTCGTGGTGAAGAGCAAGCAACCAACACACACGAATGCAGCGGAAGTTTAAAGATTATCTTGCACTTTAGTTCTTAAAATGTCTTAGCTCGAGGTAGAAATTAGGGTTTCTTTTAGACAAATACTCTAGCAACTATCGCTGCTAGGTTTCAAATCACCACAAACAGTAAATGATAAAATAGTAAAAACACACAATATTTATAGTGGTTCGATCCAACATATCTACGTCCACTCCTTAGCCGTATCACTAAGAATTCACTAAAAAGATATTGAAGTACAAGGATTCGCTGAACACTTGTAGAGGGTAGTGAACCTTCGACCTAGGCACTACAAAGCTATCCTCCGATGCTTCAATCTTCTAGTCCACAGCTCCGGCCAAGTCAAGGGTGACACCTTCGTAAAACTTGTCCTTTGCTGTAATGGAGATTTTAGACTTTTCTCTTAACTATGTCTGGTTTTGCGGCTTTTGCCCGTGAGAGTCAATCTCTTTTCAGAGATGTGACTGCTGGATGCTTCCTATGATTAGAAGGTATCCCAATGATTGAAGATTCTTGAGCAAAGTCAAAGAATCTATTGAATGTAGTGTCAGATCTTCAAGTGGAGGACACTATGGTTGTTGAGAGCTTTGAATGCTTCAAGTCTCGTGCTCTCAACTGACTACTTTCTCACTTTTCATTTTGTAGAAGGAATCCCACTGTAAATGCCCTTTTAGATGTGGTTGAGTTTCCTTAGTTTGTGAGTAATGGAAGCAGATGTTGTTCGAATAATAGTCTTTTCTTTGTTTGGACTTCGTCTTTTATATCTGGAGATTCAAACTTTGAATCTCTAGACCCGTTAGACAGAACAGTTCTTCTTGTCCAAAATAGCTTCTTCTTATTCCGTCCTTTCCGGCGTCGTACAATACTTTCTGACCTACTTCGGGAAAGCTTTTATCTTTTCACTGTACCTTTGTCAGAACGGTAGTATTCGAGATTGTTGCTAGATATTTTCCTTACTTAGCATTCTCGGAGAATGCTGGAACGATCTGCTAAGTCTCTTGATTGCTACGCTCTTCTTAGAAATCGGCTC
Source organism: Plectranthus barbatus (assembly GCA_026898455.1). NCBI lineage: Eukaryota > Viridiplantae > Streptophyta > Magnoliopsida > Lamiales > Lamiaceae > Plectranthus > Plectranthus barbatus. The sequence goes on along the minus strand of JAPKLW010000023.1, from coordinate 1,323,291 downwards.
TTCAATCTGCTGACTCTTTCAGCAGATGCGTATTTCAGCATATCGGTCTTGACTGCTGATTGCTATTCCTTGGCAATCTGCTTGTATGCTAGCGAATGCTATCTTCCTTAGCATTTTGCTACCTTTTGCTTCTGACTGCTGAGTAAGACTCCTAGCAGTCTCTTCCTTAGCATATGATTGCTAACGCCTTAGCAATCATTCTTCTTAGCACTTGACCACTAACATCTCTAGCAGTCATTCTCGTTTGCTGATTTCTCTAGCAGCTACCATCTGCTAAGAACTCTTCTAGCATCCCGAAGTTGCTTGATTTGATTTTCTTCATTCCATTTGCTGAATCCTTCTGCAACCTTCTCAAGCACTTCGTAATCTATTACAACTTGATATTTTTCCTAAACAGGACATTACATAGGAGTTGCTATACTATGCTAGAATTTAGCAATGATCGACCATTCTACTAAGGCTTTGATTCAACAAAACCTTTTACAATTTATGATCTAAGGGAGGAATTTTAAAATAATTCCAAACAGTAAGCTTGATCCTGTTCACCGACTGTTGTAAATCCAACATTGGTCCTACTGCAGCACATAATTTGTTATCTGAATTGATGGGTGGAGAAGATAATATTGAATTTTTAGTGTTGGAGGTTCAAAATCTTGCTCGAGACATGAAAGCGTTCGTTGGTGGATTTGACGCTCAGATGTTGTTGAATAAAATGCGCAAGAGGAAAGAGTTCTGCGAAACATTATCTTATGAATATGAGATTGATGTCGATGATAAGCTTATGAGATTATTTTGGTGTGATCCAATTTCTCGGATAAATTATCACCTTTTCGGTGATATTGTGGCATTTGATACGACATATTCAACAAACAAGTAATTTTTTATTTTCATTTTGTTGTGTTTTATTTATTTTATTTCTTATGTCACTATATTTTTTTTTGGAATATATTTCTATACATTTTTACTTTAGAATTTTTTTTGCAGTTTTTAATATGATACAATTACAGTTCTCAGGTTTAATACATGCATTAACACTGTTTAATTATATTTGTTGCCAGATATTGCATGATATTCGCATCATTCACTGGGAAGGAAAATCATGGGAAACCAGTTACATTTGCAGCTGGTTTGTTGTCCAAGGAAGATGCGTCATCGTTTGTTTGGTTATTTGAGAAGTTCATTGCTTGTATGGGGTCTGCTCCAAAATTAATTATAACAGACCAAGACCTTGGTATAAAAGTTGTTGTAGAAAGAGTGTTGAATAGCACTCGCCATAGGTGGTGCATGTGGCACATTATGCTCAAACTTGCAGACAAGGTAGCGAAACAACTACGTGCTGATGAGGATTTCAAAAAGGATTTGAATGCATGTGTTTGGTCAGAGTTAATAGAGCCTGATGTCTTTGAATATTTTTAGTAGGGAATTATGATGAGATTTGGGCGTGCAGATCATCCGTGGTTTATAGCTATGTTTGAGAATAGAGAATATTGGGTGCCGATATATTTTCGTGATTTTCCAATGAGCGGGTTGGTTCGAACTACGTCGATATCCAAATATGAAAATAGATTTTACAAAAGGTATACACATTCAAGGTCCAATCTTCTTGAATTTTGGATGCATTTTAATAATGCATTGGATGCTCAACGACATCAATGCTCCATGTTAAATTATTTAGATAAGTCTTTCTGTCCAAGTTTTTGCACAAAGACTGAATTTGAGAAACATGCTTCATCTGTTTACACTGCAAAGATTTTTATGAGCGTACAAGAAGAAATCACGTCACCATGTCACAATTGCCATATGTTGGATTTTTCTAAAGTGGATGGTAGAGAGATGTACAAGATTGTTGATGAAATCATGTGTAGCTGTAAAATGTTTTCTAGAATGGGGTTGTTGTGTAGTCATGTGTTTTATGTTTTGAAGAACAAGAAATTGTTGCTCATTCCTGAAAAGTATATCCTTGGTCATTGGAAAAAAACACACTTGGTTCAGCAGCCTTGTAGATTGGGTGTTGATAATTTGGAAACATATGCGAGGATTGATGAGAGCAAAAGGTTGAAGAATAATATAATGCAGTATGTTTATGGATGGACTCAAATGTTTGATGGTGATGCTGAAAGATTATGCAAATTATTGGCTGTTATAGATGAGGTTGGTAAATCAATTTCTTGTCAAGATCAAAACCCAAGTTCAGTTGATAAAAGACAGATGCTAGACAAATTTTATGGTTAGGATTTGCCAGAGATAATAATCATTCATCCACCAGATGTTGTCAAGATGAAGGGAAGTGGAAGTCGTATTGTATCACGGCAGGAAAATGCCGCTAGAATGAAGGAAAAACCATTGCGCCATTGTCGTAATTGCTAAGAAATGGCAAACCACGATTCCAGAAACAGTGGGAAAGATAGGAATGCTTGAAATTCAATTTATGTTCATGTTTTAACATTTTCATTAGTTGCTGAATTTTTATTTATTTTTACACATTAAAGCTAAGTACATTCTTTTTTATTATTAAATGAATACGCAAAACTGTCTTTATGCATTTTTTTTGCTTGTACCATGCTTTTGTTTTTAGATCTTAAATGATAAATATCAGAACAAATATTTGTGGTTGTTGATGCAACTTTTTTATATCTGTTGATGTATTATTTTTGTCAACCATGTGTGTTATTTTTTACTAATTAATATTGTCAATCTAATTCAATAATAATACATAATAATTTTAACGGGAAAACTATGAATTTTATCCCAAATAATTGAGTTTTTGGGAATTTTATCCCAAGTTTTCTAGGTTAGGGAATTTTATCCCAAATAATTGAGTTTCTAGGAATTTTATCCCAAGTTTTCTAGGTTAGGGAATTTTATCCCAACTTTTAATTTTGTTTGGAATTTCATCCCAAATACTAACTCTATTACATATTTGTTGAATCACTATTTTTTTTCCATGTATACGTCCATGCAGGATTTTTTATCCAAAGAAAAACAAAAGCACGTAAGCAATTTAAATCAAAAATCCTTAAATTCTCAAATACTTCCTTCTTAAATCCCGTCTCCTCCTCCCCTCATTCCTCAACGATGGGATTTTTGATCATTTTTTGATGCTGGTTAGGCCCATCGATGAGGTCAAACCTCTAGCACAGAACAAAGAAAGGGATCTAAAATCACTTGTTACGCGCAAGAATGGAAGCGTTGAAAGATACATCTCAGCCGCTGCAGAAATCGAGCAAGCAGTGCGCAGTTGTTACGCAGATCACATAAGCTTCACTGCAGCTGAGTTCGTGGAGATGCGGGTGCTCGATGCATGCTTCATCATCGCATTAGTTCAAAAATTCCACCATTGAGGAATGAGGAGGAGGAGACGGGATTTTAGAAGGAAGTATTTGAGAATTTAGGGATTTTGGATTAAAATTGCTTACGTGCTTTTGTTTTTCATTGGATAAAAAAAAATTCTACATGGACGATGTGTACATGTAAAAAAAATAGTGATTCAGCAAATATGTAACATAGTTAGTATTTGGGATGAAATTCCAAACAAAATTAAAATTTGGGATAAAATTCCCTAACCTAGAAAACTTGGGATAAAATTCCAAAAAACTCAATTATTTTGGATAAAATTCCCTAACCTAAAAAACTTGGGATAAAATTCCTAGAAACTCAAATATTTGGGATAAAATTCTTTGTTTTCCCTAATTTTAACTACGATTTGGACATTCAATACAGAAATTCAAATGTCTTTTCAGGACAATCTTTTAATAATTGACGTTGTTCGGACAAACCAATATTTGTTAAGTTACATTTTCTATTCTATCAATGCATATATTTTTGCCTACATTGTGCAACTTAATCATCTTACTTAAAATATATTTTCTCTCCTTTTTGTGCTGTTTTTCATTATATAAAACTTTCTCATATGATATTTTAATTTAATTATTAATTATCATGTTTTTTTAAAAACTGTATGTCTTTTTATCTATTTAAAAATTTATTTACTATAGTATTTTCTTAGTTTAGATAATGTAGCTATTTGCTATTAATGCATGTTAGATACAAGTCTTAATGTCATATAAATAAACATTAAATTAAATAAAATTGAATATAACCCCCACACACAATGCAATAATAATCAAATTTGTTTGCAACATTTCATCTAGATATAAAAAACAAGCATTTAGAATATATTATATCTACTATATGCATCAATTCAAAAGATTTTATGAGGCACTTAATGTACCAAATACAATTATATCCAAATACATCCATTCAGCAGCTTAAACAGAAATATATTATGCAAAAACATCCAAAAGTCAATATATCTGAAACTAGTACTCTCAACAACAACCTGAAACTAGATATGAACTTGCTGAAATCAAACTTATTGGTGTCGATGATATTTGCATAAAATGACCTATTATTCGATGTTTGTGCATGCTTGTTTGTGTCAATTTTACTCCCATATCATATATTTTTCGCTTGTTTTTGTTGTGTTTTCGTGTTTTGTGTGGTTTGATTTGTTTAGGGAAGGTTTGGAGCATAATTCATCAAGTTTGACCATTTTTCGGTGACAAATCAACCCATCCAAGGTTCTAGCACTGCAAAGATTGACCCGGATGAGCAGGGGAGCAGCAGGGGTGATTTCAGAGACAAATTTTGGTCCGGACAATTTCGGGTTCTGTCAAGAATTGCCTATGTCCGGCTTTTCTCGACCAAACCACTGCCTAGCTCGAACGAACCCTGCCATTTCAGAGGCAAATTTTGGTCGAGCTCTTTTGGGACCGGTTGAACCCGTACGTGTTGCCTTGGCAATTTTTCAGTTTCAAACCATCTCAGTCGAGCTGATCTGAGCCGGGTCGAATTCTAGGTCAGGTAACTTACTATATAAGGAAAGAAATAGCAAATGGAAAGAACTTTTGGCAAATCTTAGATGGTTATTCACTCAAATTTCATTCCCCATCCATCTCAAACATCAATTAAGGAGCTTCAAAGGCATATCAACTTCGATTGGTGAAGAAGAAAAGATTTGAACAGGAGATCAAGAGCAAATCGAGTCAATTTGAGGAAAAATCATTTGATACCTCTCTTGTAATGGCTAAGTTGTTTAATTGCTTTTATTTGAGCCAATTAAGAGGTATGTGTAGCTAAACTCATTTGGATGTTGGATTAAACGATGTAGTGAATGAATTTGGTTGATGAATTGATTGTTTACCTCTCTATATTAGATTAAAGCATGTTAGATCTTATTTTTATGAATATGATGTAGATAAGAGTAGTAATATGTTAATTGATACTGAGATTGTTGCCAACACGCGGGTTGAAGTGTTGTGAATAGCATGTACTTATATGTATCTCGATCCAATCCATGTGCGGAGGAAGTGCATAGGTCAATAATTCACGTGCCTTTAGGAGTGATTTAGGAGTTGACAACGTAACGGTTTGATAGTCCTAATTTTCATTCACGATTGATTTACCAGTACTAAGGGAATTGATTAGTGTAGGGTGAATTGGTCATCTATAGAGAGATTAAACGAGTTTACAACATTCAATTAACCAAAAGAGTTCGCTTCCTAGTTCATCCAACATCCTATTTTCTCTATCTTGTATCTCGTAATTTGTTCTTGTTCTTTCTTAAATTGAGGTGTTTGAGGCGTTTATTGGATTGTGAAAGCATGATTAATGTGAGATGTGATTGTAACTTTATAGTTATTTCTAGTGTTAGATGTATTGCATTTGCTTAGTTAGCGATCTTACTCAACGATTGAATTTTTCCTAGATATAAGCCTTCACAATAGCAATTGGTAATCTAGCGGGTGAAGGGAGAGGAACTGGATTGATATTTTAAACCTTGTGTTGCATTAGAAATTTCTTGCAAGTTTTTAGTGCGATCATGTTTTTGGCGCCGTTGCCGGGGACTCGAATGAGTAGGCTGCTAGATATTGATGAACTTGTGAAGATTGTAGTCTAAGTGTTTTTTTTGTTTGATTGAGTATTACTGGTTTGAATTGATGTTTTTTTATATTATTTGTTTGTAATTTGATATTTTTTTTAAAGTTTGTAGGTGTTGTATGATCACGAGATATAAGGCTCGTTTGTTAGAAGAGGGAAAGTTCTGACAAAGGTTTGAAGGAGTTGAGATTGAGTTCAAGTTGAAGACACGGGGAGGATAGATGAGCTTGAGAGGCAATTGGAAATGATGAGAGCTATTATGAATGAGCGGAACGAAGCAAGGAGGCCTCTCCAAAATCTCTTTAGGCCTCAAGGGGAGCAAGATACCGGGAGATTGCGATTGGGGGTTAATGCAACCCAATTCGAGATCAAACCTCAACTGGTCCAAATGATCCAAAATAACCAATTTGGTGGCCATGCTACGTAGGATCCTAATGCTCATATCTCGCGGTTTCTTGAGATCACCGATACTATAAAGATAAATCAAGTAACTAAAGACCATATCCGCTTGAGATTATTGTCATTCTCTCTTAGAGACGGGGTAAGACATTGGTTTGAAGGCCTCAACAAGTCAAACATAGCCACATGGGAAGAGCTTCAAGAGAAGTTCTTATTCAAATTCTTTCCTCCAAGTCTTACATTGAAGTGAAGAGCCGATATTACCTCTTTAGGACAGCAGTATGATGGGCCGTTGTATGAGGCTTGGGACCATTTCCCGATCTACTCCAAAGGTGTCCAAGACATGGGTTATCGAGGAGTCAACATGTAGGGTTTGAGTCTATGATGGACAACATGAGTTGCCATTAATTAAATTCTTGCCAAGGATCGTTCTTAGGATATCATGAACAAATTTCAATTAAATAAACCATGCGAACCTATGCATGTTCCTACAAAATTAATTGCAGAGGATGGGATTTAGGAATACCTGATCTTCAACGTTTGATCTACAGATCTAGTTCGGAGCCAATAACGATGAAGTAAATCTGGATCTGAATCTGAACAATGGCGTGGACAGTGGTTCCTACAGATCTGATCTTCTGATCTGTTCCCTTGCTCCTTGGAAATCTGGTGAGGATTATCTACCAAGTTGGATCCGAGATCTAGAGAAATCGATCAAATTCTCCCTGTGATCAGCCGCGCTGTCTCTCTCAATTTTCATTCAATATACTGAATAACCACTTAATGATCTGATAGAGAGAAGGCCTATATATAGTGTTAGGGTTTCGAGAAACCCTAACCCTAATGGGCTTGATCAGTTCATGGGCCAGATAAGGGACCATATGCAAATAATAAAGTGGACCCTGTTTATTAATTAATCCTTTCTTGTTCAACCCAGAACATAATTAATTAATAAAACATTGTTTTAACCTTCACCACAGTAACAATGTTGACTCGCCCCTTTATTACCACGTTATTAGGAACGGGTTGCACCAAACTAACATGATCCACATATTTAAGGTTTTAGACATTCATTAATTAATTTGGCTTATGAAAATTGGCCACAATTAATTAATCTCTTATTTCCTAAGTAATACCACTCACTCCTTTTCACTTATGCCTGAATTAAATAATTCAACCTGCAGGATTTAGCATAATGAACCTTGTGAGCTCCTCAGGGAATGTCACCATCCTGAAACGGATATGCTTACCTAAACTTCCAGCCTAAGCAGGCCACACAAAAATTGCCAACACCCAAAATACAGGTATAAGAGTACAAGTAAGACTCGCCACCCTCGTAAATCAAAGTGTGGTCAATCTGTGTGTGCCCCTTATCCTTCAGTTAGGTTTAAGATCATAGGAAGTATGTTAGGGATCTGACTCATTCATATGTCAATGAGAATGACACATCCCACTGTTGATCCCATTAATACATAACCATGTACCGACACATCAAGTAGCTAGGATAAGCTCACTTAAGAACTGATGTGCCGCAGCTTAGACCGACAGCCTATCCAGGGACTGTCTCACCTGTGATACTATTTATATCTCGCTAGGTCAAACGATTCATATGATCCTCTGTGATCTCCTACACACCATATAGTCATCCCTATAGGCGAGATAATAGGATATTATGGTTTGTTGTATGTTTGTTTCATCAGACAACAAGCATTGTTGTAGCAACACTTATATGAAGACCAGTGTACAAAACACTTAATCATATATGCTTTCAGTATACAATCCCAACACAACAAATATGCCGATTTTACGGGGGTCTCAACTATGAGACCAAGATCTTGATGGATGTATCATTGGGATGAGTGTTTCTTGACCAAGATGAAGATGAAGCATGGAGGATGATTGAGAGGATCGCCAATAATAGCTATGAATGGCCTCGGGAGAAAAGCGATATTGAAGACTTAAAAGCTCAAATAGCAGTGATGCAAGAAAAGATGGAAAGATTAACTTGGGGTAACGAGAGAAAGATGGATGAGTATGGAGAAGAAGTGTACACTATGGACCATAATTGGAGAAATCAACAAGGAAGTGTTTATGAGCCATATAGAGGAGAATATCCTTATAAATTAGGGCAAAATGGGTGTCCTCATTCACACAATCCCTATGGAGCAAACCACAATACCCGTATTTAGAAGAGGTAGAAAAGACAAGAGGAATGAAGGAGGACGTTGAACGAAAATATGACAGGTATGAAGGCTTGTTTGAAGAGATTAAGTCTCAAATCTCCAATATTGCACAAAAATTGAGTAGGAAGGAGGAGAGATATACTTTGGAAGGGGCATGTTGAGCTATTACAACTCGGAGTGGATACTCCTATGAGGGACCGGAGAGGGATGTTCAAGGAGGAGAGAAAGAGAAAGTAGTTAGGGACTTAAAAGAAGATGACATTTAAGGAGCAAAAAGAATTCATGCCAAGTGAAGAAAAAAGGCAAAGGAAGTTGTGGAAGAAAAGCTTTTGGAGACTCAATTCGTACCTCCTATGCCATATCCCCAACGGTTCGAGAAGAGTAGGAAGAATAAGAAGTTTGCCCGATTTCTTGAACATATGAGTAAGATCCAAATTAATCTTCCTTTATTGGAGGTTCTTCAAGAGATGCCGGGGTACATGAAGATGTTGAAGGAAATGTTTACTCAAAAGTGTAAATACAACATTGGAGAGTTTGAAACAGTGAACTTGTTCGAGGAATGTAGTGCCGTAATCTAAAGGAAGATGCCTTTCAAGAGGCAAGATCCTGGGAGTTTCACGATCTCGTGTGTTATTTGTGGATTTGAAGTGACATGAGCTTTGTGTGATTCGGGGGTTAGCATTAACTTGATGCCCTTGTCTCTATTTAGGAAGTTGGAAATTGTGGAGATTAAGCCAACCACAATGACACTACAAATGGTGGATCAGTCTTTGTCGTATCCCAAGGGGATTGTTGAGGACGTCTCAGTAAAGGTGCGTGATTTTATTTTTCCGGCGGATTTTGTTGTGCTTGACATGGAGGATGATGGAGATGTTCCTCTTATTTTGGGAAGACTATTTTTGTCCACCGGAGGGGCATTAGTTGATATGAAGAATGGTGAGTTTACCTTCCAATTCAATGGCTGGAAGATTATTTTCTCCATTTTGGAATCCATGAAGAGGAGCATGGGGGATGAAAATGAGGAGAATTGCAACATGGTGAAAGTCATGCAATCTTCAAGTTATGATAAAGGCTAAGGAAGAGAACCCTTGGAGGAGGTTCTACAAAATTCCTATTCTATGGAAAGTGTTCAAGGAAAGGAAGAGAAAGCAAGTGAGGAACTCACGGAGTGTGTTAGAGCCCTAGATAACTTCCCAACCGAGTCGACAAATGGGGAAGTTTGTTTCTTGGAATTGAGAACTAAAGATGAGGAAGATGAGACCAAATGAAAGAAAGACAAGATGAAGAATGAGGTACCAGAGGTTGAGTTGAAGAAATTACCGGATCATTTTAAGTATGCATTTTTAGGGGAAAAGGAGACATTTCCGGTGATTATCTCTATTGGACTTTCGGGAAGTGAAGTTGAGAAGTTGCTTCGTATCTTACGGATGCATAGGTCAGCGATTGGATGACAAATTTGGAATATTAAAGGAATAACCCCAACCATTTGCATGCATAAGATTCTTCTTGAGGAAAATTTCAAGTATAAATGACAACCTCAAAGGCGATTGAACCCTATGACGCAAGAGGTTGTGAAGAAGGAGGTATTAAAATTGTTGGATAACAACATCATCTATGCACCGAGCGATAGTGAGTGGATTAGTCCCACACATATGGTGCCAAAAAGGGGAGGTTTCGAAAAGGTGGTAAGGAAAATGGAGAGGAAGTGATGGAATGGCCGACAAAAGGGTGGCTATTTTGTATTGACTATCGAGCCTTAAATTTAGCTACTAAGAAAGATCATTTTCCTTTACCATTCATTGACCAAATGCTTGATTGTCTTGCAGGGCATTCACACTATTGCTTCTTGGATGGCTACTCGGGATACAACCAAATTATGGTGGCACCGGAGGACCAACAAAAATCGCATACACATGTCCTTACGGGATTTTTGCTTACCAAAGGATGCCGTTTGGGTTATTCACTGCACCGACAACTTTCCAAAGATGCATGCTAATTGAGGTGATTATGGAGGTATTTATGGATGACTTTTCGATTTTTGGTAATTCTTTTGATGCATGCTTAAAAAACTTTGAAATTGTCCTTACTAGAAGTGAAGAAACTAATCTTGTACTTAATTGGGAAAAATGGATTTTTATGGTGTGCGAAGGTGTTGTGTTAGGTCATAAGATTTCTAGTAATGGATTAGAAATTGATAAGGGCAAGATAGTTGCTATAGAGTTGCCTATACTGAGGTCTATGAAGGGTGTTAGAAGTTTCTTAAGGCATGCTGGGTTTTATAGGAGATTTATTCAAAAATTTTCCAAAATTACAAAGCCCTTGTGTTGTCTACTTGAAAAGGATGCTCCATTTGTATTTGATAAGTCTTGTGTATGTGCTTTTGAGACTATGAAGAGTGCCCTCATTTATGCTCCTATAGTTATTACCCCCGATTGGAATGAGGAATTTGTTTTGATGTGTGATGCGAGTGATGTTGCAATTGGGGTAGCTTTAGGGCAAGTTCGTGAGAAAGTGTTTAGACTGATCGCTTATGCGAGCAAAACTTTAAATCTAGTCCAATGTAATTACACAGTGACCAAAAAAGGATTTTTGGCTGTGGTTTATGCTTATGACAAGTTTCGTGCTTACTTGGTAGGAGTTAGGTCAATTGTGTATACGGACCATGCGACAATAAGATATTTGTTTAAAAAACCAGATGCCAAACCTAGGCTCATTAGATGGATTTTGTTGTTACAAGAGTTTGACATAGAGATAAGAGATAGAAAAGGATGTGAAAATGTTATAGTGGATCATTTATCTCGGTTAGAAGAGCCGGCTGAGGGTGATGAACGAGAAAGATACAATAATGAGCGATTTCCAGATGAACATATTATGTTTGTGGCTTACAATATTCCTTGGTATGCTAAATATTCTAACTTTCTTGTAGCCGGAGTATTGCCTCCCGATTTGAAACCCCACCAAAGGAAGAGATTCCTTAAGGAGGTGCAGTTTTATTATTGGAAGGAGCCATACTTGTTTTGTCGTTGTGCAGATGGAATCATTCGGAGATGTGTTCATCAAGGGGAATGGCGAAGGATCATGGAGGAATGGCACTTTGGAATAGATGGGGGTGATCACTATAATTTCTACAGATTAATTATAGAAATAGTGGCAAATAAATTTGTAAACCCTAAAGTTATCGATCCAGGGGAATGAAGCAACGAAAAACCTTAAGTACTAAATCATAAGTTCTCAAAATACTGGTCAGGAAAATCAATTAAAAAGTTTTGGTTGTTTTGAAAATCGCAATACTTGCTAATGAAAATTAAACAGGAAAGTAAAAAGCTTTTGGATTCAGATAAGAGGAGCACAAATTCCAGGGATATCTACCTATCAAGTATGACATATATGAATGAATCGATTAATTCCTAATTTTAATTTCTCTTCGTAGTGAAACATCAGAAAAGTATTACGAACTTCTTTGTTGGACAATTCGTAAAGTAGATTAATTAATTACCTATCTCTGCTCGGTCTCAAGATAAATTAACTAACTCCAAAGGTCTACAGATTTATTCCTACAATCAATCTCCTTCAGTTACGACAAGAA
>JAPKLW010000023.1:1291957-1311173 GCA_026898455.1 Plectranthus barbatus | reverse complement strand
AAAATCGAATTTACAAAGTTATATATAGAGGTGGAGGTGTATCAAATCAAATCTAGGGCTAAAGATATGAAAAAACTCGAATTCAGCCAATTTCCCGTGCCAGCAGGTCCACGTCGATCGATGCGGCATCCCCGTCGATCGACGTGGCTTCCGAATCGCCGTCGATCGATGCTGATTGGCGTCTGTCGACGCAGCTTCTCGCCCCTTCTGCGCGGTCTCACGGTTTTGGCCATAACTTCCTCTTCCGAACTCCGATTAACCCGATTCCAGTTGCGTTGGAGAGCTAACTCAAAGCATCATCCATTGTCATGCGCCAATAGCCCGAATTCCTCTTGTGGAAGAACTCTTCACTGCTACTCTTACACGTCACTGCTTTCGGAACGGTTTCCTCGTGGGTTTAGGCCTAAAAACCTGCAAAAACACCAAAATGCGCATAATACCACCTAATATAGACTCATGCATAAAATATACATATAAAATCAATAAAACTACATAAAATAGTAGGAAAATAATATAGATAAGTGAGTGAAATAATGAACTTATCAGGGGGATAATAGTTTTTGCTTTAAAGTTAATGACCACCGGGTTAAGAGGTACTATGTTGATAATGGGCCTTGTACGGTGTTGAATGTTACATTGAAACGATGAGGTATGAATGTCGACCTATTTGACGTTAAACATAGCACTCGATGGGAGGTAACCCATTTATTGTTTTCACGTGGTAGATTTTCTTTCTTTTGAATTGTGATTTTATTCTTTTGGTGTTAATTGTTGTTTGGTTTTTGTTTGTCGGTGGAACTGCAGGATCGAGAGGAGTGATGATGCATCGTCCGCCTTTTTGCAAACTTAGTCTCACTTGACTAAGTTTGGGGGGATGTGCCGGTTGCCGGTGCTTCAGTTTACTCTTCTCCTCTCTCCTACTCCTTTATCTTTAGTGTTTTAGTTCTTTAGTTTGCTGGATACTTTTCTCTCATGAGTTTCGATTAGGTTGTATTCATATTGATATTTTACACTCTTGATGGAATATGGATGGATGTTTTACGGTTTTATCTTTTTGGAATGAATGGAATTGCATGATTTGATTACTCATGTTGATGTTGGATAGTGGATTGATTGGTCGTGCTAGTGGAGTAAGGCTTGAGGTATCTAGATTTTGGTTTATGGAATGTTGGTGGAAAGATGTTCTCGTGGATTTTTTATTGGTTTTTAATGCATACTACGTTGTTGAGGATTTATGGTGGAATTTTTTGAGTGAGATTATGAATTGGTGGAAATGATCTATTGATGAAATGAATTATGCTGAATTGGTGGTGTTTGTGTTTATGTTTACTAGGTACAATAAGGCAAATGGAGAAGCGGTTCGATCGTAGATACTGATGGGTAACACATTATATCGTTCTCTTTGTCATTTGGATTCAATTGCATTTTAGATGTTTTTAGGTTGTTTGTGTGTGTTGTGTGATTGTGTGTGAATGATGAACCCAAACTAGGCTTGAGATCTAATCATGATTAGCTGGTGAAGTTTGAAGTTTACCTTAACCTATGATAGGGCAGAATCTTTGACATCGAAGCATGCTTAGGTTAAACTTTTGAAATGTCGAGTTTTGTGTGTGGTTAATGCTTAGGACTTGACAAAAAGTTGTGAGAATTAAGTCATAACATTATCATATCTTTCGGTTGTGAGAGGCGAGATTGAGAGCGAGAAATCTAGAACTTGCATCCGTTCTCGATCTATTAGCTTGAGCGTGTGACTAGAAAATGATATTAGGCCATCAATTTCTAGTCCTACCTTGCACATCGGGAGTATAAGGTGTTTTATTTGACTATTGTTTTCCTTTCATATCTTTGATCCCCGTGATTGAGCTTGAATGAAGAGTTTCTTTGATATAATTAGGACAAAGTTGGGGGTAAATGAGAGTATGAGGGTGAATACGGTGTTGTTTGAGTGGGATGGGAATTATTTGATATAATTGTTTGTTGAAATTCCAATTGATGAGGCTAGATTGAAATAAGTTGGAAAAGTAAAGGAAAAAGGTGCAAATCATAAAAATGAGAACCTAAAAAAATTGTTGTTGTTATTGTAGAAAAAAAATAGATAAAGAGTGAAGAAAATGTTGAGAAAAGGAAAAATAAAAACAATAAAAAAAAATAAAAAAAGAAGGAAAATGAGAAGAAGAGAATAAGCCATGTGATTAGTGGTTCGAAGTTGATAATTGGGGGGTTCTTGGGAAATTGAGAAGTTTAGCTACTTTGGCCCAAAACCACCTACCTTTTAGATAACCCAGTTATATCCTAAATAAAGACCTTCTTGATTCTAGGATCTAGCTCATTGTAGTATAGTGGTGAGAATGGATGCAAGCCTATGGAAATCGAGCTTGAAATCTCGTGCTTGTGTGAATTATCCCTAAACACGTAAGGGAGTGCATTTCATTTCATTTGTCCAATTTTGTGAGGGGATTTCGCATTAACCATGTCACAAAGTTAGGTGATAATCTTGTTTGACTAGGGCATGCTAAGATGGATAAGATGAGCCATGATGTATTGCACGAGGTAGAACGATTGTTTTGCTTTGTTTTGATTGAGGACAATTAAAGGTTCAAGTTTGGGGGAATATGATATGTGCGTAAAATGACCTATTATTCAATGTTTGTGCATGCTTGTTTGTGTCCATTTTACTCTCATATCATATGTTTTTCGCTTGTTTTTGTTGTGTTTTCGTGTTTTGTGTGGTTTGATTTGTTTAGGGAAGGTTTGGAGCATAATTCATCAAGTTTGGCCATTTTTCGGTGAAAAATTGACCTATCCAAGGTTCGAGCACTGCAAAGATCGACTCAGATGAGCATGGGACAAATTTTGGTCCAGACAATTTCGGGTTCGGTCGAGAATTGCCTCTGTCCGACTTGTCTTGACCGAACCTAGCTCGACCGAACCTGCCATTTTAGAGGAAAATTTCTGTCGAGCTCTTTTGGGACCGGTCGAACCCGTACGTGCTTCCTTGGTAGTTTTTTAGTTTTAAACCATCTTAGTCGAGCTAATCTTAGCCGAGTCGAACTCTAGGTCTGGTAACTTACTATATAAGGAGAGAAATCGCAAATAGAAAGGACTTTTGGCAAATCTTAGACGGTTATTCACTCAAATTTCATTCCCCATCCATCTCAAACCTCAATTAAGGAGCTTCAAAGTCAAATCAACTTGGATTGATGAAGAAGAGAAGATTTGAAGAGGAGATCAAGAGCAAATTGAGTCAATTTGGGGAAAAATAATTTGATACCTCTCTTGTAATGGCTAAGTAGTTAATTTGCTTTTATTTGAGCCAATTAAGAGGTATGTGTAGCTAAACTCATTTGGATGTTGGATTAAACGATGCAGTGAACGAATTTGGCTCTATTAGATTAAGGCATGTTAGATCTTATTTCTATGCCTATGATGTAGATAAGAGTCAGTCATATGATAATTGATACTGAGATTGCAGCCAATACGCGGGTTGAAGTGTCGCGAATAGCATGTACTTATATGTATCTCGATCCAATCCATGTGTGGAGCAAGTGCATAGGTCAATAATTCACGTGCCTTTAGGTAGGAGTTGACAACATAACAGTTTTATAGTCCTAATTTCATCCACGATTAATTTACCGGTACTAAAGGAATTGATTAGTGTAGGTTGAATTGGCCATCTATAGAGAGATTAAACGAATTTACAACATTCAATTAACCAAAGGAGTTCGCTACCTAGTTGTAACACCACCCCCGCATGAATCGGTGTCAGGGTCTGCAGCCCAATGCACCTCAACCCTTCTCCAGCCATGCACTCCACTTAGGGGGAGGCCCCATTGCTGCAGGTTGTTGGCAGGGGGATTGAACCCACGACCTACCCTTTAACACCAATCCCTTGTGGATGTGGTGTAACCAATTGAGCTAAAAAACAATGGATACTACAATATTATGGGTTTGAATTCAAAATTTTATCTTAGAATATTAATATAAATTAAGATTTTAAATATTTAATTTACAATTGAGTATGTTGGGATTAAAATCAAGTTTTAATCTTAAAATAATAATATTTACATGGAAATTTCGAATCTTGTTTAATACAGACGTGAATTTGATGATTAATATTTAATATTGAATTGTGTGAATTTAGAGTGTAAATTGTATTTAATAAAATATTCTCATGAGTCAATGTTTAATACTAATTATTAAAAAAATATTTATTCAATTGAATATTTATAAATGTTTAATATGAATTATTTAGTTTACTTTTGGGTGTGGATTGTATATCACATCCGTGTTAATGCTTTAACAACTATTAAATAAAAAAATATTTTAATAAAAAAATTAGGCATGAATTGGATGTGTTTTTGAAACAAACACATTTTTTTAGTTTTTTTTATAATTAATTTGGGCATAGACACCATATATTTTTCAAATTCTATTAAATTAAGGGTGCCATGAATTGAAATTAGAAATAGGAATATGAATTCAATTAATTAAAAATCAATAAAATTCACATTTAATCGTATAAAAGGGAGTGAATTGAGATTTTTTTGTTTAAATCTGGTCATCAATTCTAAATTATTTCTCTCATTAAAATATGTTGTAATGATATTATATTTAGTTCTGTAAAAAAAAAACTAATAAGATATTCATTCCATCAATAACTTACCTAAATCAAGGGATTTGATATTTGTGATTTAACACTTTCAAATAATCAAGTGATGATAAAGGATAAATTAGACTTTTAACTTAATTTTTTCTATTTTGTACATTTTTTTATTAGAGTTACTATTTTTTGCATGTGACTTTAATTTTTTGATATTTTCAATTTTTTTCCTCTTAATGTATAGTCATTATTTATTTATACAAAGAATTTGTTAAAATTAAAGAATAACTCCTCATTTTAAGTCCTTATTTAATTCTTTCCTCATGAGAGAGAGGAAATAATTAATAAAATCAAAACAAATAACCAAGAGCAAAGAATAATTTAAACAATATATACAGAACAATCTTTTTGTGAATGGACTTCTCATCATCATTACTCTCCCAGCGTTCTTCCATGACCCTTTATCTCCATTCATTTCCCTACACAATATTACTACTGCAATGAGACTCGAGACTCCATTTGCTCAATAGAAGGTGGATGATACGAAGTATGGATGCGAATATTCAAGAATTCTTGATCCTATTTATACTAATTTTACTATGAATAAATTTAATTAGAATATCACTAATTGTACATAACTACCATAATTATAATTTAATTTACTATGAAATAATTAATTAGAATACCGCTAATTGTGCATAACTACCTTATTTATAATTTTATTATAGTAATTACGTTCTGAAGTAATGGGCTACATTTAGATGAATTTTTTTTAACATTAATTAAGAATTGTAATAGTTAGTAAACCTTCCATAATTATTGTTTCTTACCTAATATATTGTACAACTATACATAAAAGTTTCGTTTGGGCGAGAATTTTATTTTGGCTTGGGGTTCTACTTTTATATATATATATAGATATAGATGTGAAGCTCTGTTCATTTGGTATTCAAAGTATCATTATTTAACAAATTATCAAAAATTTAATCAATATATAAAATAATCATATTCATAATTTCCTTACACATGGGATTGTGGAGAAGAAAAATATTTTTGGTGATTTTGCAGACCGGTACATTTCTTTAAAATTCAGATGCGAGCTCTATGCATCCACAATACCAGATTTTATACACTCAGATGGTGCGAATGACCTAAACTCACCCAAGCTTGTAACTATTTTGTCATCATTATAAATCATCTCTCCACTGCAAAAAAAATAAAAATAAAAATTAATTAGTGCAATATAATGTATCTAATTCCATACATTTAAAACTTACCCATTTCTCACCTTATCTTTCAAAACCCAGTAGTATATCGCCTTTTCTTATGAAGTGAATGGAACGGTTGGATCGACTGTCCTAATCATGAATGCTGAAGCCAAAACACTTGGTACCTTCCTCTGCGGTCGCATCCATGTGTTCATTTTTTTTTTACCCCGCTTCTTATATTTTAAACAAAAACAATAATTAATTTTACTTACTAAAAAAAATAAAAAAAATAAAAGACAACATAAATTTATTTACCTTGCTTGATTCTGCTTTTTTCTAGTCCTCTTTTAGCCACCTAGAAGACAAAAAAAAAAACTATGTTAAGCCATTGTAATTTAAAAAAAATAAAAATAAATGTATAGACACACATATATATATATATATATATATATATATATAAAAGAATTTTTATAGCAATCGGCAATGTAGATGTTGCTATTACATCTTCCTCATTCTGGCAATCATCATCGTCTTTATTTTCTTAATTACAAATATAAAAAATGCACAAATATGTTACTGCAAATTTAAAAACCTGAATACTGCATTTTCTATAACCATGCCAATGCAATAATTGTAATTTTAAAAACAAAAACCTCTATCACATTTAAATTCCCTTGAATTGCATCTATTTTCCCATCATCTCATACACAAAGTGCTCAGTATTCAGGTCCTGTATTGAAGTGAACAGTTACACTAGGTATTTAATTCTATACATAAAAATTGTAAAGAATCTTAATTTTATAACTTCAGAACATCTGCAATCACTTCATTTGGTCTTGCAACACCACATTTGTCTTGTTCATTCGCATGAGTATTATCTACTTGTGTCTCAACCAGTCCTTCTTTTTCTTGAGATGGGAACTACAACAACAAATTGCATTTATCATAATTGAACTCTCATAAAAATTTATGCATTACTAATGTGTATTTTAGAATATAATTTACTTGTTGTGTTAGTCCCTTGTTCGGGGTGTAGTGGTAGAAGCACTCTACCTATGACCAATAGGTCATGGGTTCGAGCTTTCGTGGGGACATGTAGGGTGTGTGTGTTTAATTAATGTTAAATTAAAAAAAAAAAAAAAAAAAAAGAAAGAAGGACCATCTCCCTTTTCAAAAAATTCGTCCATATTTCCAACCACAAACTGTACCAAGTAATGCAAATAATGTTAATGCATTTTTAAAAAAAAAATTATAATTAAATAAAAATATTTGTATAATGGTACCTTGTTGGGATCAGCATCATCAGCAACCTGATACAAACGATAAATAAATATCATGTATTAATTAGCAATTTTAATATTTTACAAATTTAATGCATCAATACCTTCTGTGAAAAATTAAAGTCATAAGTAAACAACTCCTGCATAATCTCCCAGGCATCCATCATGTTATTCAAACACTCATTCCATTCCGGGCTGTCATCAAATGGAACTTGAGTAGCTATGGTTGCCGATGGGTCTATATTGTTTGATGTAGAGGCATGTATCATGAATCTAGATATTTTCACTGCTGCCTAAAACCTTGGATTCTGAACTACATGCGCCAGAGCATTTTTCAATTTTTGCATGACTGAAGCAAGTGCTGTTGTGGCAACATTTAATGAAGTAATGACTTCATTTGTATATTCATTACTGTCCAACCTTTTTTGGTTCTGTTCTATATCAGGTTCACCATTCCCTGCTTCATTCCGAATTTCTGCATATTCTTGCACTTCAAATTTAGATAACAAATCCACATTCACAAGTATCCTATCTTCTATGCAACCTCGACTAAACCCCCATTTTTCAATCTCAAACTTCTATCGTGCTCTTTGAATAGGTGCAGTCCATCCATGAATTGTGGGGAATTGACGTTTCACATCCCGTGTATAGTGACAAACCCTGTCAACATATAACATCTGCAAAGCAAGTAAATAAAATCTGATTAATACTTTTTGGAATACAAAAGATAATGTATGAACACTAAAACAATAATGCAATTGTTATAAATGTAATAATGCAGTTAAATAAAATAATTGATTCAAAAGAATAAATATAATACTTACAACGGTAAACATGACAAGTCCTGTGAACTTTGTCTAGGGCTTTGTTTCCCAAAGTTCAAATGCTCTTATTTGGCTTTTCAGCAAATACTTACGCCACATCCTATTTTTGATGCCTTCAACTTCATCCAAATTCTCCAGTATTTTTGGCTTTATGTAACCATCTGCAGGTGTCTCTATAAAAACACCTTCAACTAAAACCATAAAATTGGTTTTAAATCAAACTCCTCCATAAGTGTCTGATAACATTGCACTGATGACATCTCCAACTTTTATATTCCACTTCTCCTGCCCATTTTTTCTACCCAATCATCTAACGCTTTGCTTCCCGCATTAAGCTTTTTTCTATCCACTTCAACAGTTCCATTAGGAAATCTAAAAGTGAGCCACACATCATGCTCTATGATATGTAGTTTATCCCCAGATTTTATAACTAGGTTGCATGTTACTGGCTCAAAATTCTTCACACACCAATATCCCATTCTCATTGGTATTTCCTTCATATTCATATCTAAAAAAGTCACAAATCCGATCTCTTTAATTGCTTTCTTTTGATGTGGATTTAACAGTTTTAGACACTCAACAAATTATCGTGGACTAGATCTATATCCTTGTGCCGGATATTTCTTTTATCAGTATCGGCCAATTCAACCTCTTCTTCAATTGGTTCAACAAAATCATTGAGTATTTCTTCATCTATTTTTCATTTTTTTGGCTTCTAAGAAATCTCAAACCAAAATAAAATAAATTTAAATGAATCTGTACATAATGCATTTTTACAAAATCTGATAATGCTCATATAAACACCGAAGAATGCAACTAAAAATCATTCTGCATAATATATACAATTCAAAACCATTCATGTTTTCATAAAACAAAAATAAAAAAAACATATTAACTTTTAATGGTTAGTCATTGCTTAAAATACACAGATATAATGCATATATATTATATATCAAACACACAAGATAATCATTTACAAAATGTAACATACTGCTGTTAATTGTACCAATTGAATGCAACATTAGACGAGTAGTCGATGTATAGTTATAGTTATATTACAAATCAAACTGCAACCTATATATAATTCATAACCATTTGTGTATTCATACTACACAACTTGAAAAACAGATAATGCAGCTTTCAAAGTATAGGGAAAGCCTAAAATACATAGATGTAATGCATATATAATTTATATATAATTCACAAGAAACGCATATATAAAATATAATATACTGCAATTATGCGTACAAATTAACTGCTACTTTTAAATAATAGTCAATGCGAATATACAATTTTAGTAAAAATCAACTTGTAAACTATAAATAATTCAAAACCATTTGTGTATTCATTGTACAAAACTTAAAAAACGGTTATTGCAAGTTTTAAATGATATTCAAAGCAAAAAAACACAGATAAAATGCATATATGTTATATATCAAATAAACAAGCAAGGCATATACAAATTATAATATATTTTAAATACTCGTACTAAATGAATGCAATATTTAAACACTAGTCAATGCATATTTACAGTTACAGTATAAATCAACCTGAAAACTATATATCTTTCAAAACCATTTGTGTTATTATAGTACAAAACTTAAGAAATGCATACTGCAAGTTTTGAATGATAGTCAAAGCAAAAAAACCAAAGATAAAATACTTATGTAATATATAAAATAAACAAGAAAGGTATATACAAAATATAACATACTGTAATTGTTCGCAATAAGTCAATGCAATATGTAAACAGTAGTAAATGCAATTAATCAATAACATACCAACATTTCATAAATTAATTTTAAAAAAAATGTTCGAACCTATTTTTCCTTCATCATCTTTACAGCAATTATTTTTCAAACACAACGTCCAAATTATGTGTTACCACAAAAATTACAAGCATTAATAGCAAATTTCCAATGCTCATTTACTTCGTAATTTAAATCACAACGGTTACTCATCATCAATTTAAAATAATAACAAATTTACCAACCTCGCTTTTTCGGTGTCTTCTTCGTAGCTTTCTTCCAACCCATTACGAAAAAACCCGCAGCAAGTCGTTGCAACCAAACAAAAAAAAACACAAATTAGGGTTCAACTTTTAGCGAAACCAACAAAAAAAACAAAGATGACAAATAAAATTCCTTCAACTCTAACAATGTACTAAACTATACATTGAAAAACTGTAATTGTTTACTTGTTCGTCGCAAACCTTCTCGGTTGCAGTTTTTTCCCACTACTCGCTTGCACTTTTGAGTAGATACGGCGATTTCAGGGAGAAAATTTCTGAGAGCTTTTCGGAGAAAGATTAATGAGAAGTTTTTGGGGAAATTGTTTATCCATACACTAAATTTTTGGAAAGAAAATCCCACGCACGAAAATATGCGCGAATTTCAAGGGATTTGAAATTAATTTCTGGTAGTTAGTTGAGGGTGCAACTTTACGTAATTACCCTTATACTGCAATTTTATTATGTTACCGAATGCAAGTTTTCATTTTTGCTAATCAATTTAATCTCAACCGTCCGAACCCATATTTAGATGGACTGAATTCATTCTCATCTCCCATCTAAGAGACCACTTGTGACTTTAACGCACCCCTATATATATATATATATATATATATATATAGGGATTGGATCTCATGCTAAAATATTAAATATGTTAAATAGGAATGATTTTCATCCATTGATTTTGATGAAATCTAAGGCTGAGATTTCTCAGATTTATAGTTATTAAATAATTGCAACATTTAAATTCTCTAATTTACCCTTATGCAATAACTAAAAAATAATAATAAAAAACAATCATCATAACCGTCCATCACATCTAATCTAATGGCTCACAATTATTCTCATTTAGCATATTTTAATCTATTAGCATATGATCCCTTCTCTATATATATATATATATATATATATATATATTAGTGATTACATGTTAATAGTTTCTTACATGTTAAATAAAAATAAATCTGGACCAATATAAATTAAAATCAATGCACATGATTAATTTAAATCCGTTCTAGTTTCAGTGCATTATTTGTGTTAACGTCTATCATTGGAGGACAAAAATGTAAAAATTATGAATTAAAAATTTCATTTTACGCATTTAAAGTAACGTAAAATGCATTTGTTCGATGCAAAAAATGCAGTAGTTTGAAGATAAAAATGCAACATATTATTGGTGCAATAAATGCACTTATATTCAAAAAATTGTATATACTTTTGAATAAAAATGTATCGTGTTCATATGAAAAATGAATCAATTGATGCAAAAATAACGCTACCTGAGAAATTTTCTATACATAATTGATGCATTTTTTTTTATTAAAAACGTAATTACAATGAATTTCATATAGCGGTTGAATACAAAATTACAATTTTCGTGCAAATCTTCTAAATTGAACATATGCAATATGGATATCATGTGAAACATTGTAAATATACGTTTGATTTCATATTTATTTCATAAAAAAATAGATTTAAATCGAGAAAAATATAATAGTTTGATTATAGTATGAGAAAAGAGAAAATGAGGAGATAAATTTTTTAGATCTAATGATAGAGAAGATGGTTACTTAAATTTATGGCTAAATTACTAAGATATACTAATGACCTTATTTAATTAATGAATCCTAAATTATCATAACTATTAGATAAAAAAAATCCTAATTTATTTTTATTTTGGAGAGCCTTTTAACACACGCACACATATAAAAATTAGAAATGAAGTAAATAATAAAATTTGAGATTTTTATATTTTCCGAGGAAAAATAATAAAATTATAATTATATTGAATAATTTATTTAGTATATTAAGTAGATTGTGGTATAGACTATGAATGCTAGCAACAATAACACAATATATATTTACTAAAAAAATATAATATCGCAACATTTTTGGAATATAAAAAATTTTAAGTTTCGTAATTATTTCCTTATATTTACTTACATGAATACTACCTAATAAACAATTTGTTTTGGGTATCCAAAATGTTTTTGTTAGGAAAGAATGTTTTTGTGTCAAATCAAAATAGTCGTGAGTTGTATGAATATGTTTGACTAGATAGAACTAGTTAAATAGAGTATAAAATGTGGGTCCCAAAATCAATATGTAAATGTGAAGGAAAAATATTAAAGTTAACTTGCGCTTATCCATATTGGTGATTCAGTACCAGTTTGGTTTATTTAAGACTTAGCTTTTAGGTTAAGTATGGATTAATCAGTTTTAAACTATACTTCAACACTTAAGTGTAGAGTTTTAAGAGACGTAAATTGATAAACAGAAAGCAATAAATGACAAAAAATTTATAGTGATTTGTACACAAAAGTCCTACGTCTACTCTTCAAACAAAAGTTTGGAAATCCAGTAAGTGAACAAGGTGCTCACACGATCTATTACTAGTCATTGAATGTCTCTGTAGACACACAAAAATTAAACGGCCAATTAAAACGTGCCACGTGGATTTAAAATATTAAATACCAATTTATTTATATTTTAGGGATTTATTTAAATAGAATTCCTAAATTAAATAAATAAAAAGGGATATTTAATATATATAAGCAATTGTCCAATAAAAAGCCAACACGTGGCAAGCTCACCCAAAATGAGATGCATGGGATCATCACTTACTCAACGATCAAATATTGCCACCTAAGCCCTTGATGCAGTATTTTTTTTATCAAGTAAAAATTATCGAACACGAAGACTCAATTCGCCCGTTGTTTAAGTAAAAGGGACTGAGTTTGGAACTCAATATCTAGACGCGATAAAATGGTTTGAAAGATCAATTTTAAACTACTAAAATTCTACGATTAATGCAATTAATTAATTAAAATGCTAAATAACTGACTTAAGATTACCAAAGAGAGAGTAGTTGAGGAATATAGGATGGATTGGGGTAAATTATGAATATGCTTGGATTTGCTAACTTTACTAACCAATTTCAATCGATAGTTTGGGTCGGTTCATCGAAATCTAGTTAAAACCCTTAGTGTTGGTCCCGGATTATCAGGGTATAACTTAGCAGCGGAAAATGTGGTTAATCGTTTCTTGCACTCTGCTGGTTACTCAGCTGACTGGGACCTTGTCAGCTGGTAAGTCAACTTGCACTCTGCGTACTCAGCTGACTGGCGACTGGCTCGTCAGCTGGTAGCTCAAGACTTAGAATATTTTTAGCCTTGTTTGCACAGTTATATCAGTTTTCAGATATACACCAGCACTTGGGTGCTGGGTTTTAAATCAGTATGAAATGCAGAAAGCTGATAAAAGACAAAGGATTTATAGTGGTTCGATCAACTGATCTATGTCCACTCTCCAGTCGTAGCACTGGAAATTCACTAAGAGTAATCGGGTACAAGCGTCCTACGATCTATCTCTAGCTGGTGAATGCCTCGTCCACCAGTTCACTAGATCAACCGCTCCCGGCCTTGTTTCCTTCTTCAACTCTGATCAGCTGGTGGAGTGCGAGCACGTCACTTCAACCTCCACAGCTTCACTGGGTGTTTAGTTCTCCCAAGAACGTATCTTCTCAATACGGCAAAAGCCCGTAATAACTCAAGTGCTGGCTGGCACAAGAGCTGCTGTGAACTTCCTCAGAAGAGAAAGAACACCAAAGAGATCAGTAACTTACAAGCTGGAAGCTTGAAGTCTCGTGTTTGAATAAATCAACACACGGATAGCCTTTAGAAAGGCCTCGAAAGTGTTTTGCTTCCACTTGCTTGAGCGTAATAAATTTGCAGTCTTTCGGTAGGTGAAGAGTATTGAATGTTGATGGATCCCAGGTATTTATAGCCGAGGGATCCGATTCAAATCTTCTAGCCGTTTGGACACATCCGGAAAAGGTCTCTATCCTCGCATGTCCTTCAGACGGCAGCAGGTAGGAATTTCCGGAAAGTGCCATGCTTTTGTCCACTTTATCTGACATTGATCTCTTTATGTCAGAACGGCACTATTCGTCAGTACGAGGAATCGGAACTGGTGTCTTGAACTGATAGACTTTAAGGTATCCTCCCTTAAAGTCATACTTTGTCAGTTTATTCCTCAGACGAATCTTCTTTTTGTCTCTAAGACTCTGGGAGAGCGAATCTGGAATTCTGCTGGTAACATCCGACTGGTAGATCATTCTGGTGATCTTGTGCTGGCAGTCTCTGCTGGTGACTTTGCGCTGGCACAATCTAAGTCTACCAATATGTCTGATGTTAACCCTTTCTTGGAATCTCCCATGACTGGTGGCTTCACCGCTGGTGAATAGTGTCAGTGAGAACACGTATTCTGCTGGTAGGATTTGTCAGCCGCCTGCTGGTGAAATCCTTCCCAACTGGTGAACAGTGCCAGTCATTAGCTCTTTCTTATGCTGATGAACAGTGTCAGCACGAGTCTTTGTCAGCCGCCTTCGGATGAGACTTTCCCAACTGGTGAACAGTAGCCAGTGGTAAGCACTTCTCATGCTGGTGAACAGTGTCAGCATGAGTCTTTGATCAGCTGCGACTTACAACTCAAAAGACCTAAACAGGACTTTACATTTGAGACTATAGCTATTCTAGAGACAAACTAACGCTGGTAGGACTTAGGATTTGATCCACCAAAACACCAAAACTAAAATCTAAACAAGTAGCTACTGGGGAAAGGAAACTTAGTCAAATTTCCCAACAATTTCCCCCTTTTTGGTGCGATCAAAGCCTAACCAGCGAGCACTCAGCTGATGAGGAAAGTTACAAAGTATTTCAGGGTTTTACAAATAAGCCTATCAGATCTAAACCCATGAAACCACTTCCTCACATCAGCTCTAACTAAAATCTTCCCCCTCAAACTAAGAGGGATATTGCTCGTTTAAAATATGAAAATTGAGATCAGAGCAAAAAGATTTAAAGTGTGTGATACGAGTGCTGGTGCTGATTACACTGGAAGTGTAAGTTCAGCTGGTAAGTAAATACTTAGACAATTCTGCTGGACAATGAGGAATTGTCATCAACTTGTCAGTAATCAATCCATTTAATGATGTAGCATTACATGTACAGGAAGGATAACTGACTAGTCTAGAGATACAAATACTTACAACAAAATGAAGAAGCTAGACTATGGCTGAGAAGATGATCCTGGTGATTGAGTTCTGCTTGTGAGCGACCTCAGGATCTCAGTGAGCGCTGCCATATCTTGTCTGCTCTTCTCCCTTTCCTCAGCAGCAATCCTCCTCTCGTCTTCAGCAAGACGGGCTCTCTCAGCCTCAGCACGTGCTCGCGCACTTTCCCCCTCTTGGATCCGCGCCAAAAAGGAGGACACTCCAGCGGTTACAGACTCCATCTGTTGAGTCATTTCAGTTCGGAAGCTGGCGAAGCGCTGGTCCATCCTGGCATCAATGAGTGCAAGAAGCTGCGCTGGAGGATGGATCTCGTAGATTGGCTGCGCTGATACTTCAAGGGAAGAGGAAGGTACATCAGTTGCGGAAGGAGCCGTTGCTGGTTCGGATTCAGCTGATATCTCCATCGGGGCTGGCTCCTCCGCTGGCACTGCAGCTGCTGCTGGTTCCTCTGCTGGTACATCAGCTGCTGCTGACTCCTCTACTGGTACATCAGCTGCTGGCTCCACTACTTGGACATCAGCTGCTGGCTCCACTACTGGCACTGCTGCTGGAGCTGGCTGGACTTGTTCAAAAAATGGGTGGGGCTGTGAATTCCACCACTTGCCAGTCCATAGAATCAGGGACGAGATCGCCCGAGACAATAGGAACAGGGGGGACGGCAAGGGTCAGCCACAAACCACGAGAGGGATCCTCCTCTACTAAGTGATCCACCAGCAGAGCGCTGGCAGCCATGTCGAACAAGATAGCATGGTAGGGAGGGATCCTCGGGAGGGTAACCAGCACTTTGAGGCGACGGAGCGCGTACGTCAGCTGGTACCCCCGACCGGTGACTCGAAACTGGAGGAAAGGTAACTTGACCTTTTTCAGTGGCGGGAGGCCGGAGCTTCCAGTCAGCTGCCTATACTCAGCGATTTTCAGCAAGCGGCGCTTGATCCTCCTTGTAGACAGCTGCTGGGGGCAATCAGGATCAGTGCCCATGAAAGCATGAGCCCACTCCTCCTCCGCTCTCCAGTAGCCAAGACCCAGCCTGGCATAGAGGACCGCCCGCTTCTCCACTGTCAGCAGGCGCTGGCATCTGTCAAAAATCCTCCACCTCCGGAACTCTAGACATAGTTCCGGATCCACCCTCCAGAGTCGTCGGTAGCTGGATATCATTTCGTCATTGACGGCATTCTCCACCTCCGTCGTGATGTTCTCCGCATACTCATAGAGAGTGGAATTGTAGTATTCCACTGGCTGCAGGGGCAGG
This sequence comes from Plectranthus barbatus, assembly GCA_026898455.1. NCBI lineage: Eukaryota > Viridiplantae > Streptophyta > Magnoliopsida > Lamiales > Lamiaceae > Plectranthus > Plectranthus barbatus. The sequence continues at coordinate 1,294,930 of JAPKLW010000023.1, read as the reverse complement.
CACCAGTCAAAGATCCTTGAGGCATATACCGACTGGTGGGGGAGGCCGCTGGTCGGGATTATGTTGTAGATAGAGAATTCAGGCACCCTGGAATTATAGAATGCCATCTCCCCGCGGTGCTCCCACCGGTGTACCCCTGTCACTAGCGACTGGAAGGCATCCTCATCAATCAGTTGATGCTCTTGGATGCAGAGCATGTAAGGTCGCCTTTCAGTACGTGCACGCCTAGCTGGTGATGTAGAGGATGCTGCTGGTCGCCCGGAAGTTGATGTCGAGGCATCTGTAGATCGGGGGCGACTAGCAGGACGACGAGCCTTATCATCAATGTCTGGGAACAGATCCCTTGGCTCCATCCTCTGCACCATGGAGTAATGTGTCACCTCCTCAGCTGGCTCCTGCTCTGGCTCCTCAGCCCTTGGCTCCTCTGCATCCTCGGATTCAGAACTGACATCCGAGAAGCTCGCCAGTTTTACCGGGGTGGTCGCCCGCTCTTCTTCTCCTCCACTGGCACCCCCTTGCGCGGCCAGTGGGTCTTCTTCACCTCCACCACCCCCTTGCGCGGGTGGAGGGACTTCAGCGACCTCCTCCTCCTGGTACTTATCCACAAGGGATAGTACATCCTCTTCAGCGCCCATTACCAGCAGGCGAGTAAAGGAGTCTTCTGGTAAGATCTCGCCTGGTGCTGGTGCTGGTGGCCTCGCACTTGTGGAGGTTTCGGGCACATCCCACTTGCCCTTGGCCACCTGGCGCAATTGTTCGGCCATTTCCTCCTGACGCCTGGCGTCGTGCTCAGCCTTAATCTTGGCAAATCTCTCATCACGAGCAGCCAACTCCGCCTCTCTCTTCTGCTTGGCAATCAGAGCCCGGAGCCTCGCCTTGGCTTGTTTCTTCTTGACGATGGAGGCGCCCTTCGCTTTCTTCGCCTGTTCCACCATCCGCTGAGCCTGGGTCATAACCCTCTTGCGCTTGCGGGTCATCTTCTCCAGCGTCTCTTCCTCAGTCAGTCCCAGAACGGACTTCTTGTCTGGGATGGAGATCTTCCCAGACTCAGGGTCATATGCAACAGCTGACGGTGGCTGCTGGTGCTGGGAAGTCTTGGGCTTCTTGTGGGATGGCTTCTTGGTGACTGGTACCAGTTGAACGTCCCGTGGGTGGATACCAGTCGCCGCAGCCACCGCGCCTTCCATGGTGTCGAAGAGAGACTCCGTCTCCAGCTTCCTCTTCAACTGAGCCCTAGCCTCATCAGTCAGTGGGAGAGCCACAGCTGGCACTTGCTCCCCCAGGTCTTCTGAGTCTTCCTCAGAAACGGCCTCAGCAGGGTCCACTGCTGACTTCCCTTTCAGCCTTCGTGGCTTCTTGTAATCTGGGTGAGGCAGCTTCACCTTCGTGGCTGGTATGAAGTCGGAACCAACCAGCTGTTCCCCCTGATCCACGCCATCACCCAATTCCATCTCCAGGATGTGGCTGATCCTCAGCCCGAAGGATACGGCGTGAGCAAACCTGCCGTCAGTCGGAACAGTGATATTCCTTTCTACATTTTCCAGCAACCGGCCGAAGAAGAATTCAGCCCAGTTGCCCTCAACCCCGTCGACAAGCGCACACATCACGAAAAACTTGCGCAGGCTCAGCTCGGCGTACGATCCGACCTCACATTACAGCATGCGCACCACAATGTCACATACCATTTGCCAGTACTCTTCCATTTCTGACTTCCTCATTCCAGTCCGGAAGACGGTGACTTCTGGCTTCTTCCACTGCGCCCACCTCCTCCGGAATTCCACTGTATTATCCTGATGATACGTGGCCACTTCCTCTCCTTCATTCCTCAGACCGAAGAGATTGGCGAGGTATTCCGTGGTGACGGTGATCAGGTGGCCGAAAACGGAAGTTGTGAAAGACTTCCTGTCGTCAGCTATCACGGCCCGAGCTTAGAACTCGGCTACCATGTGGGGATGGAAAGTTTCGGGTGTCGCCGTCAAGTACTGGCGGAGCTGCTCGCGGTCGACCATCTCCATCAGCTCCGGCCCATGATGCTTTAGGGCTAGCTTCGCGTTCAGAATTTTCTCTTTCTGAACCTGTGCAGTCCTAATCTGCGTGTTAGAGAGCTGTCGCCTGGTCGCCGGCCTGTTCAACTGAACCAATCGGGCGAACGGATAGGAGTAATCGATATCTTCGATCTTCACTATGCCAGTATACGTAGGCATATGAGCTTCAGCGACTGGTAGGTCTGGTGAACCAGACGAGGATGATGTAGATGTAGATGGAGGGTTATCAGCTGTAGGTCGAGAAGATGATGCCATGACTTCAGAAAGATTCAAGTTTCAGAAAATCTCAAGGGAAGATGAGAGAATTTTGAAAGTAGGGTTCTGAAAGTAGGGAAACATAAAGGTTAACCCGAAGGAAGTGATCGGGTATTTATACGAAGGGCCATGCAGGATTAAACGACCGAGATGAAGTCTCAGCAAGTCAGAATCTATGGTCATCAGCAGGCCCGGTTCCCTGTGGTGACGTGCGCGGTCGTGCTGACGGTCGCCACGACGTGGAGCTGACGTGGCACGCAGCGATTGGTGGCATCCAAGCGTCGGACTGCGCAGACACTGTGCACATTAAATGTGGCATTAAATGCCGCATTAAATTCTGAGAGATGTACACGCTAGTCGGATTTGAACAATCCCGCCTTTTCTGCGACAGCTGGCATGACTGGTCATCAGTAGCATATGCCAGTTGAACACTTCCCCCTGTCAGCATGGCCTCCTTACCAGTTGACAACTGATACTTACGACTGGCTCCCGAGTACTTGGATAAATTGAGAGCTGGGACTCAATTTCATCAGTCGTAGAAAATTCGCCAGTTGTCTGCTGACAACTTGAAAGATAGAAAATTGAGAGCTGAGACTCAATTTAATCCGCATAATCTTCTCTTCAAGAAATCCACTCCTCATCATCGCTTGAAATTGGGAGCTGGGACCCAATT